>JAECUM010014986.1:0-55885 GCA_016617855.1 Megalonaias nervosa | reverse complement strand
CATGTGAAGCGGATACTTTATTATTGACAACTTTGTGCTTTTTAGAAACTTTTTTATGCTGCACCCTTAGTTGTGACTGCTCTTGGCAAGTTCGTAACATGGCATGTCCAATGACAAACAAAATATTAATCGCAGTAAAGGTAGCTCACAAGTTCTACAGCGAATAATCAATGTAACATCGAATAAGGGCCATAAGGCATGAGCAGCTCCAATTCTTTCAAATGCACTGAAAAGCAAGTGCAAAATAGGCCGCTTTCCATTTTTTGTTTGTCAATTATGCAGCATCGTATGGCGGAGGTTCGTTCGGGATAGGCCTCATGGTCAGATGGCAAGAAGTTGTCGTTCTTATATCTTGTTTCTCGGGCGGTCTATCTCCTCTTAACAGACACTACACATATTATTACGAATTTCCAGCGAAAATTTCCTAGATCTTCTCAAAAGCTTTGGCTTCTCCAGGCGCAATCAATTCTTTTTTTGTCACTTCGTTATTTGCAATATAAAATAAGTAGTTCGCGACTGCACTTCGCTTGGTTACGGCCAGGACACGAAATTCGTCGTGCTCTTATACTTTCATGTTTAATCGCGAGCTAATACAATTCACGGGTATAGAAACTAGGCCTCACCCCAAAGCTATCAGTATGGTGTCAACGTCATCCACCGCTGTGATTGCACGCCTGTATATTTTTACAGAGTCAACTGCTGCTGTTCGGCCCCTGCCAGCAGGAAAATTTCAGGCGAAAATCTTGTGTGTCTTGGAGCTTTTGGTATTGGGAAATTCCTTCATGATCTGAAAGGAGGCGAAGAGGACCAGGGAAGGTGTAGCTCCCATGAGCTGCGTTTTACTAGAACTATAAATGACATGAGTATTTTCAGGCCTAGCCAAGAATCACAGTTACTACGCCGTCTGCTCGCAGGACCAGCGAATATTTTTTGTTGTTGTTTCTTTGTTTCGTTTTTCTCGTCAATTGCTGTGATGCGGCCGAACACTTAATTCATTACAACTCTTTTTTCTCCTTGGGGGATACGAGTGAAACAGGACCTCGCAATTCCCACTGAGATGAATGAAATGAAAATAAGCGCCTGGGCTGTGGTAGTGTCGTGATTGTTGTTGCGTGCAACCCCAAAAATGTTTTTATGTTAATCCCAGCGATACAATCTGGACCCATTCATTGCCTTAACTACCACAACTGACGTAATTATCTTGATCATTAAGTACACGACATTTAAGTCGGATTGGGACTAGATCCCTGCTTTCAGCAAACCTACCTCTGAGTTTGTCTACTAAGCAGCGATGACGGTCACTAAGTCAGCTCTCTGAGACCCATGGTGTGTCCCTGGAGCTTGAGGTTAATCTCTGTGCGCGTCATGTAGCTCCTGAATACTCGAGCACTACTTCGAGGACGTAGACCTTTGAAAAGTCCTCTGTGACTGTTTCGAGTTCAGGAGACATTCGGTCCACTTGAATCCCCTTATTGTCGGCAAGACTTTGCATCATTGGCCTGCCTGAAAGAGTGGTACGGTTTTGATATTTTATTCTTTGTTGTTTTCTTTAGCTTGGAGCTTGCTCGACATCGAAAGACCACCACGAATTCCCTTCTCAATTTTCAAATGCTTATTAATATCCGTTAGTAGCTCAAGCTTGACCTGTTTTTATTCCGGGAGCTCTGTGATATTAGGTCGTTTCAAGACCATATTTAAAGGCGGGTTTTTTTTGGGGGGGGGGGTTATTAGCAACGTGAATGTCTCGAAGATGTTTTCCAGAAACAGCACATTGATCTTTAAGAATAACTCGTGGCAGATTAAAAGAGTCTGGGAGACAAACGGCTTTCATGCGCATTGCACGTGACTTTAGTCTTTCTCGCTCGATATATTGGAGCGGTTTCCTGGCTGCGGGAAGCCTCTGTTGGTGGGAACTAGGCTTCTGAAAACCTGTCCCTAGTGCTCATATCTTCTTATGGGTAGAGTCGCTTTTCGATAGAAAGGTAAACATAGCGGGCCGTGATGTGAAAGGCCTCATTGGACATGATGGTATCCAGATTTTTCAGACTACTGTTCATAAACTGGAGGCTGTCGGTAAATTGTAGCTAACCCAGTGAGAATTTCATATACTTTTCAAGATTATGTCGTATGCCACTTACATGCTTGTCCTAACTGCTTCTATAATGAGGTGATTAATATAGCGGCGTAGGTCATATTGCAGAACAGGCACCTTCATTTCCCTAGGCAAGTGCATTGCTTTAACGACGCAAGCTTTATGAACTGTACCATTTTTACAGCTAAAGACACTAACAACAAAAGCTGGGTTAAGGAGATCAAACAACAGAAAAGTAGATAGACCGGAAGTATAATTCTCCTAATTTCTAGCTATATTTGACGGCCACTGGGAATATTTTCTGCCGAATAAAGTGCCGATGGTATAGCCCACTCGAAACAATGGAGAATTACTACGGTATCAAAGGCTGGGAAATATGCCGTCGCTTTAATGTTTCTCTGCCTCAGCTTCGACATGGTAGACGGTCTGTTGGCCTGAGATGGCTTTCTCCACTTGCACCGATCACAATAGACTAAACTTAATCCCGCCAAGAGGTCTCATCTATTTAGCAGCGACGTAACACAAATTAGGCGCCATGTTATCAAGAAATTTCAGAACACATGTTCCTAGTCTGTGCCTTTCTAGCATATCGTGGTTAGTAGTCTTTAACAATTGCGCCAACACTACCCAGGATGGCATAGATGGAGGCTGGAGGCTCAACCATGCTCCAAAGCCCGGAATTCAACTCTTAGGAGCATGTACTGGCCGTTGGGTCGGAGGCTTAACCCTGCCCCTTGGAACCGGAACTTGACGTTGGGGTGGAACAAGAGGCTCAACCCTGTGTCTAGGAGCCTGAACTGGCCAATGAACCGGAACTGGTTGTTGGCATGGATCACCACCTTCCAGTATTGTGTCTAACGTGTCATCATATTCAATTTCGGTAGCCCGTCTTCTTTGGAGCACATCGTTTAAACGAGTGATAGTCGACGTTGCTTAAGGCTTATTATCAACATTAACCACTATGCCTCCCACCACCATGTGCACTAGTGTATCTGCACATGGCTGATTATGATACTGATTATGATATAGAATCTGTAAGTGTACGCCCGAAACATTCGCGAGAGCAAAAGAAGAAAGCCCACGTGTCCGCTAATCTGGACCTAAAACGAAGAGAATCTCAACATATTCTGGTCTTTGGAGAGTAATTGGCCATGTGCGCTGACACATGCGGCATATGCCATTCCAGCTCCACTGTTACAGCTTTCGGTCCTCTTTTTCACAACTTATCGCCTACCTCCTTGCCTCCGCATTGCTGGCAAAATATTGTTTCTGACTGCGTCTCAATCCAGCAACGATTCAATGGTTATGACGGAATGGTACCCATTCTCATCATTCATTTTTGAAACTTGCAGTACCCGCTCATACATGAAGCCCTACTTTCATAATATCTGCACGGCACAAGCCACCTGCAAGTATTGCGCCCTCAGTCGGACGCAACAAAGGTATATATTCCGTCACAAAAAGTATTCGACATGTTACATCAACTGGCGATAACCCCAATTGCGAGTGACCGGGTTGCATTGTAAAACTCTCAGCTAAAGCCCACCTCGTGGGGGCAATGGTCAGTTGCGGAAATAGTGCTTTTGGATTAATCGGTAAGGATCTAGATCGTGCAAACAAAAATAGCAAAGGTTCTTAAAGAGTTTGGAAGGTCCCTGTGTACGAATTGAAGCAAGCCATTTGGTTTCCAAGTCGAGAACGATCGATGAGGTTCCCCAGAAAGATGTGTTACGTGTAGGCTCGTACAATAATAACAAGAGAAAAGAGTGAAGACAACAAGCTTTGTATATTTTAACAAAATAATTTATTTCCCTAGAAAACAATGTAAAAATTGGAAAATAGGACTTACGGTTTGTGAATATACTCCAAAATTTAATCCTAAGAATGAAAATTACAAGTCCTATCACTAAATAGTTCTATTAGAATCCAGGTTCGAATCTCGACGACGTACCAAAATGGAAGAGGATGACGTCAGATGTGGTCCTTGTACAAATATCAACAATTCCTCAATTGAATCACAGATTATGTTTCCGAATAATTCCAGAACAAATTTCCACTGAATTTCTTTCTCCCAGAATTTATAAAACAGTACACTCGTTTGGTTTTCTAGAGAATAAATTATTAAATTCCAAAAACAAATGAACTTCAAAAAAAAATTTGGTTTCAACAATAAAAAAGGCCTATCCGGCCTTCTAGGTATCAGGAATACAACTGACTGACGAGCGCTCAGAAAGGGTTACATATATTCACCCGAATTATCATCCCGTTCTCGCCAGAGAGATTACGTGGTCTCATAACACTTAAAATACGGAATAAGAAAAATGCCATTCGTCACGTAGGAAAAACCCCTATCTACTATCACTCTGAAATAAATATAAAAATCAAACTGTTTATTTAGACTAGACGAAATGACCTTGGCAATAGCCAATCGTTTTCGCGTAGCTCTTACACTACCGCGGACCAAGATAAACTAAAAATATTGCCAATGTAATACGTTTTACGTCTTAGATAAACAGAATTACTGAAAAAGAATTTCGAATCCCTGCAATAATCATTACAATAAAATGTAATGAAACAAAAATAAAATAAAAAAGAATTTTAAAACTAACACACAAGCAATTTAATTACATATACGTAACACTTCCCCCCATAAAGAAAAAAGAAAGATTTATATAATAAAGCTTTCTTTTTTACCATATGTAAATTATACATGAGGTAAACAAAATTGCATAAGAAAATTCTTACGAATTATATAAAGCTTATATGAAATAATATTTCTATACACGGGAAAGTGCATCTGCAATCAAATTGTCCTTTCCTTTGATGTGCCTGATGTTGAGATTATACTCTTGCAAAAACAAACTCCACCTTAATAATCTTTGATTTTTATTTTTCATCCTGTCGATGAAAGTAATGGGGTTGTGATCACTATACACAACAACCGGAGAAGGAGCTGAGCTAATGCAAACTTCAAAATGTTATAATGCCAATATTAAAGCCAAACATTCCTTCTCGATTGTTGAGTAATTTCTTTGGTGCTTATTTAATTTCTTAGAGAAATAGAACACTGGGTGATCAACACCATTTCTGTCTTCTTGAATCAATACTGCTCCAACCCCAACATCACTCGCATCCACAGACAATTTAAAAGACTGATTGAAATTTGGAGCGGTTAGAACCGGCGCACGCTTGAGTATGGCTTTTAATCTATTAAAAATCTCCTGACATTTTTCGGTCCAAAGAAACTTGTTTCTCTTACTTAACAAATTTGTCAGAGGTTCAGCAATACTGGAAAAATTGGAACAAAACTTTCGATAGTATCCGGCCATACACAAAATTCGCATCAGTTGATTTTTACTGACAGGCACAGGAAAATCAGAGATAGCTTTAACCTTAGCATCAATAGGTTTAACTTGACCATGTCCCACAATATGTTCTAGGAACGTTACACAAGCACGGCAGAACTCACTTTTAGATAAATTGATTGTCAAATTAACGTCAGTGAGTCTTTCAGAGAATTTCCGAATCGTGGCGAGATGTCCTTTCTAGGTGTCGTTGCAGATGATGACATTATCAATATAAGCATCACAATTATCTAGACCAGAGGGAATCATATTCATCAAGCGTTGAAACGTACTTGGGGAACCCTTCATCCCAAACGGCATTACTTTATATTGATAGAGTCCATCTGGAGTCACAAATGCCGAAATTTCTTTTGCTCTTTCCGTAAGTGGAATTTGCCAAAATCCTTTCAGAAGGTCAAATTTGGCGATGTACTTTGCATTTCCAATTTTATCAATACAATCATCGATTCTTGGCAATGGAAATGAATGTTTTTGTCACACTGTTCACCTTTCTATAATCAGTGCACATATGGAAAGTTTTATCCGGTCTCGGAACAAGTATACATGGTGAACTCCAATCTTTTACTGGGCTCTATGAAATCGTTCTCCAGCAAATACTGAATTTCCTTTTTCAAGTATTCCTGTTTGAGGGGGTTCATCCTGTATGAGTGTTGTTTCATAGGTTTTGAATCTACAATTTCAACGTCATGAAAATTTTTATTTGTCCTTGTAGGATTATCCGGAAACAAGTGCTCATATTCGAATAATAACTGTTTAAGTTCATTTCTTTCTTGTTGTTGCAAATGTAAAAGTTTCTGGTCTAGATCTTTCATAATTTCCGAATTCCGAAGATTTGTTGCTCCAAGTTCAACGGTGTCCAATTGAATTTCTTCACTTAAATCCTCAGTTTGTGGGACAGGTACAACTAAATTAATTGTATGATTTACTTGGCTATCTCTTTCAATATACTCCTTTAACATATTAATGTGGCAAAGTTGTGTTTGTTTTCGCCTCCCAGGAGTATCTATGATGTAATTTAAATCATCTACTTTCTTTTCAACCGTGTATGGACCATAATACTTAGCCTGAAGGGGATTTTGTGGAATGGACAAGAGAGCTAGAACTCTATCACCAGGCTGAAAACTCCTATCCCTAGAGTTTTTATCATATCTTGATTTCATTCTGGACTGAGGAGAGCGCAGATTTGCTCTTGCAACCTCACAAGCCTTTGACAATTTGTACTTAAAATCAGAAACATAATCAAGAAGATTGAGCTCAGTATCTTCATTTGAAAGAAGTTTCTCTTTCAACAATTTCAAAGGTCCACGCACAGTATGTCCGAAAATTAGTTCAAAGGGACTGAATCCTAAAGATTCTTGAACGGACTCCCTAACAGCAAACAAAAGTAAATGAATGTCTTCATCCCAATCTTTGGTAGTATCAAAGTAATATGATCGAATCATATTCTTTAAAGTCTGATGAAATCTTTCTAAGGCCCCTTGGCTCTCAGGATGATAGGCAGAAGATTTAAATTGTTTAATGCCTGATTCGTGCATAGCTTGCTGGAAAATTCCAGACATGAAATTTAACCCTTGATCCGATTGGACAGATTTGGGAAGGCCAAATTGAATAAAAACCTCATCAAAGCTTTTACTATAGTTTTGGTTTTAATATTCCTCAAAGGAATTGCCTCTGGGAATCTTGTTGACGCACACATAATGGTCAACAAATATTGGTTGCCTGACTTGGTCTTAGGCAAGGGACCAACACGATCTACCATAATTCAGCTAAATGGTTCGTCAAATACAGGAATAGGTTGCAGATGAGCCTTAGGTATCTTCTGATTGGGTTTTCCTACCATTTGACAAGTATGACAAGATCTACAAAATTTACAAACATCACTTTTGATTTTGGCCAATAAAAGTGAGACAAGATCTTGTTATAAGTTTTATTTGTTCCTCAATGACCAGCCAGAGGAGTTTCATGGGCCAGACTAAGTATTTCCTGTCTGTAAGATTTTGGAACTACAATCTGATAGTTCACTGACCACTCGTCATTAGCAGGTACCTCGGGAGGTCTCCATTTTCTCATAAGAATTCCATTTTTAATGAAATAACAGACAGGTACTTCAGTGGCTTCAGTTTCACTAATGGCCCTCTAAAACAAACAGGAGATCTCAGGATCTTTTTCCTGTTCGACGACAAGTGATTGTCATTTAACACCCTGATTAGATAAAAGAGAATGAGTAGTTAAAAGAGGATCACTGTGATCAATACCTTTTGATTGATCCAAACAAGGAGTGAAAGTGACCTCATCAAAAGCCTGACCAATACATGTGTCAGCTAAAGGAATATTTTCCTTATCGAAATCATTCTCAAGAGCTTTCTTTGCCATAGCTCTGGTAACTACACAAGCTGGGTATAACTCAGGGTATTCTTTTTTAATAGGATCAACTTTCTGATCCAAAGAAGGCTTGTCTGTTACAAGTGGATTAACCACAACCTTGTATCCAGCTAGGTCGTTGCCTAGCCACAAATGAATGCCCTCAACGGGTAAGTTAGACACTGTGCCGACTGTCACAGGTCCTGAAATTAAGTCTAATGACAAATTTACAGAATGGAGAGGAACATTAACAAAGCCGCACTCTACTCCCTGAATGAGAACACTCTCATTAGAACAGGACTTCTCAGAAAAAGGCAAAGTACCTGATAATAAAGACTCTGAGAAGCTCCTGTATCCCTTAAAATTTTAATAGGGATAGGATTGGCCGAATCACCCAAGAGTGATGTAAAACCCTTCGACATGAATGGTTCATAATTCTCAATAATAAAATCAGACTGGGGTTTATTAGACCCAACAAATGTATTGCTTTCAATACATGACCGTGACCTTGACCTCTTAGAAATAAGAGCATTTGGGATAGGTCTAACTTGATTCTGATGCCTGTATTTCAATTTAAAGCAATCAGAAATGACCTGTCCTTTTTCTTGCAATAGGTACACGTAGGAATAGACAAGGATTTTGAATCAAGTTTATCAGAAGCTTGATTTTTAGAAGTTGTACCAGATTGATTTTTAGGAGGAGTTGTATTGGGCTGGAATACCTTTCTACCACTAGACTGCTGAGTGAATGATTTGCCTATAACAGGAACTTTATGAGTTAAGGAGTACTTATCAGCAGCAAGAGCAGCATTTTCCAAGGTTTCAATCTTGTGCTCTTCAAGATGATTATTAATGTCACTAGGGACACAGTTCTTAAACTCTTCAAGTAACACAAGTTGTTTGATATTTTCATAATCATGTTCAACTTTCTCGGCTAATCACCATCTCTCAAATAACTGCTCATTTCCTCTAGCAAATTCAACATAAGTCTGTCCAGATTCTTTTTTTATAGTTTCTGACTTTTTGCCGATAAGCCTTAGAGACTAACGCATAACCCCTTAATATGCACTCCTTAACCAAATCATAGTCAGAAATCTGTTGTACTGACAGGGATATATAAATATCTTGAGCCTTGCCAAAAATTACACATTGCAATAATTGAGTCCAATGCTCCCTTGGCCATTTCAAGTTTTCAGCAACTTTTTCAAAATAGATAAAATATTTGTCTACTTCTTTTTCTCTAAAAGGGGGCACTAACCTGATATTTCTTGAAATGTCAAAATTTGGATGAGAAGTGGAATCGTGCTTGTCACTTGCCAATTCAAATTCTTTCATTTTAATTTGAAATTCCTTTTCATCCTTCTATTTTTGCATCTGTACATGCATTTGTTCTTTTTGAAATTCCAATTGCATTTGTTTATCTTTCTCCCTCTCCTGTCTCTCTCTCCTCTTTCTCAAATTGTAATTGTTTATCTTTCTCCCTCTCTCTCTCTCTCTCTCTCTCTCTCTCTCTCTCTCTCTCTCTCTCTCTCTCTCTCTCTCTCTCTCTCTCTCCTCTTTTTCAAATTGTAATTGTTTATCTTTCTCCCTCTCCTGTCCCTCTCTCTCTCTCCTCTTTTTCAAATTGCAATTGCAATTGCTTCTCTTCAAATTGCAACTGCATTTGTTTCTCTTTTTCTTCTTTCTGAAGCTCGAGCTTCCTGAACTCTACTTCCATCTTATATTTCATTTTTAGTTCCATTACCTTAATGTCAGTGTCTGTCATAGACTTACTGACTGATGCCAAAACACTTTTATCAAAAATATTTTTCCCCACCAAATATTGGATCAAAATATTTTTAATTTCTCGTTTCGTTAAGGAAGATTTTGCTTCAGAAAGATCGTACTTTCTGGCAAGTTCAAGCAACTCATTTTTTTTCAGACTATCCAACTGCTCTTGAGTCGGACTAGAAAGAAAAGTTTCCACTTTTGATGACATTGTGAATGAAAGCCTGTTGTTTTCACTAAAGATTTCAAACAAAATGTAAAATAGTTCTTGGAATTTAGAAACTAGGGAAATTTAAATTTCAAAAAACTATTTTCTGAAATATTTAACCAAAATTCATATATCCCAAGGACGAGCGCCCAATTTTCTCCTGTTACGTGTAGGCTCGTACAATAATAACAAGAGAAAAGAGTGAAGACAACAAGCTTTGTATATTTTAACAAAATAATTTATTTCCCTAGAAAACAATGTAAAAATTGGAAAATAGGACTTACGGTTTGTGAATATACTCCAAAATTTAATCCTAAGAATGAAAATTACAAGTCCTATCACTAAATAGTTCTATTAGAATCCAGGTTCGAATCTCGACGACGTACCAAAATGGAAGAGGATGACGTCAGATGTGGTCCTTGTACAAATATCAACATTTCCTCAATTGAATCACAGATTATGTTTCCGAATAATTCCAGAACAAATTTCCACTGAATTTCTTTCTCCCAGAATTTATAAAACAGTACACTCGTTTGGTTTTCTAGAGAATAAATTATTAAATTCCAAAAACAAATGAACTTCAAAAAAAAAATTTGGTTTCAACAATAAAAAAGGCCTATCCGGCCTTCTAGGTATCAGGAATACAACTGACTGACGAGCGCTCAGAAAGGGTTATATATTCACCCGGATTATCATCCCGTTCTCGCCAGAGAGATTACGTGGTCTCATAACACTTGAAATACGGAATAAGAAAAATGCCATTCGTCACGTAGGAAAAACCCCTATCTACTATCACTCTGAAATAAATATAAAAATCAAACTGTTTATTTAGACTAGACGAAATGACCTTGGCAATAGCCAATCGTTTTCGCGTAGCTCTTACACTACCGCGGACCAAGATAAACTAAAAATATTGCCAATGTAATACGTTTTACGTCTTAGATAAACAGAATTACTGAAAAAGAATTTCGAATCCCTGCAATAATCATTACAATAAAATGTAATGAAACAAAAATAAAATAAAAAAAAATTTTAAAACTAACACACAAGCAATTTAATTACATATACGTAACACTTCCCCCCATAAAGAAAAAAGAAAGATTTATATAATAAAGCTTTCTTTTTTACCATATGTAAATTATACATGAGGTAAACAAAATTGCATAAGAAAATTCTTACGAATTATATAAAGCTTATATGAAATAATATTTCTATACACGGGAAAGTGCATCTGCAATCAAATTGTCCTTTCCTTTGATGTGCCTGATGTTGAGATTATACTCTTGCAAAAACAAACTCCACCTTAATAATCTTTGATTTTTATTTTTCATCTTCTCGATGAAAGTAAGGGGGTTGTGATCACTATACACAACAACCGGAGAAGGAGCCGAGCTAATGTAAACTTCAAAATGCAGTAATGCCAATATTAAAGCCAAACATTCCTTCTCGATTGTTGAGTAATTTCTTTGGTGCTTATTTAATTTCTTAGAGAAATAGAACACTGGGTGATCAACACCATTTCTGTCTTCTTGAATCAATACTGCTCCAACCCCAACATCACTCGCATCCACAGACAATTTAAAAGACTGATTGAAATTTGGAGCGGTTAGAACCGGCGCACGCTTGAGTATGGCTTTTAATCTATTAAAAATCTCCTGACATTTTTCGGTCCAAAGAAACTTGTTTCTCTTACTTAACAAATTTGTCAGAGGTTCAGCAATACTGGAAAAATTGGAACAAAACTTTCGATAGTATCCGGCCATACACAAAATTCGCATCAGTTGATTTTTACTGACAGGCACAGGAAAATCAGAGATAGCTTTAACCTTAGCATCAATAGGTTTAACTTGACCATGTCCCACAATATGTTCTAGGAACGTTACACAAGCACGGCAGAACTCACTTTTAGATAAATTGATTGTCAAATTAACGTCAGTGAGTCTTTCAGAGAATTTCCGAATCGTGGCGAGATGTCCTTTCTAGGTGTCGTTGCAGATGATGACATTATCAATATAAGCATCACAATTATCTAGACCAGAGGGAATCATATTCATCAAGCGTTGAAACGTACTTGGGGAACCCTTCATCCCAAACGGCATTACTTTATATTGATAGAGTCCATCTGGAGTCACAAATGCCGAAATTTCTTTTGCTCTTTCCGTAAGTGGAATTTGCCAAAATCCTTTCAGAAGGTCAAATTTGGCGATGTACTTTGCATTTCCAATTTTATCAATACAATCATCGATTCTTGGCAATGGAAATGAATGTTTTTGTCACACTGTTCACCTTTCTATAATCAGTGCACATATGGAAAGTTTTATCCGGTCTCGGAACAAGTATACATGGTGAACTCCAATCTTTTACTGGGCTCTATGAAATCGTTCTCCAGCAAATACTGAATTTCCTTTTTCAAGTATTCCTGTTTGAGAGGGTTCATCCTGTATGAGTGTTGTTTCATAGGTTTTGAATCTACAATTTCAACGTCATGAAAATTTTTATTTGTCCTTGTAGGATTATCCGGAAACAAGTGCTCATATTCGAATAATAACTGTTTAAGTTCATTTCTTTCTTGTTGTTGCAAATGTAAAAGTTTCTGGTCTAGATCTTTCATAATTTCCGAATTCCGAAGATTTGCTGCTCCAAAATCAACGGTGTCCAATTGAATTTCTTCAGTTAAATCCTCAGTTGGTGGGACAGGTACAACTAAATTAATTGTATGATTTACTTGGCTATCTCTTTCAATATACTCCTTTAACATATTAATGTGGCAAAGTTGTGTTTGTTTTCGCCTCCCAGGAGTATCTATGATGTAATTTAAATCATCTACTTTCTTTTCAACCGTGTATGGACCATAATACTTAGCCTGAAGGGGATTTTGTGGAATGGACAAGAGAGCTAGAACTCTATCACCAGGCTGAAAACTCCTATCCCTAGAGTTTTTATCATATCTTGATTTCATTCTGGACTGAGGAGAGCGCAGATTTGCTCTTGCAACCTCACAAGCCTTTGACAATTTGTACTTAAAATCAGAAACATAATCAAGAAGATTGAGCTCAGTATCTTCATTTGAAAGAAGTTTCTCTTTCAACAATTTCAAAGGTCCACGCACAGTATGTCCGAAAATTAGTTCAAAGGGACTGAATCCTAAAGATTCTTGAACGGACTCCCTAACAGCAAACAAAAGTAAATGAATGTCTTCATCCCAATCTTTGGTAGTATCAAAGTAATATGATCGAATCATATTCTTTAAAGTCTGATGAAATCTTTCTAAGGCCCCTTGGCTCTCAGGATGATAGGCAGAAGATTTAAATTGTTTAATGCCTGATTCGTGCATAGCTTGCTGGAAAATTCCAGACATGAAATTTAACCCTTGATCCGATTGGACAGATTTGGGAAGGCCAAATTGAATAAAAAACCTCATCAAAGCTTTTACTATAGTTTTGGTTTTAATATTCCTCAAAGGAATTGCCTCTGGGAATCTTGTTGACGCACACATAATGGTCAACAAATATTGGTTGCCTGACTTGGTCTTAGGCAAGGGACCAACACGATCTACCATAATTCAGCTAAATGGTTCGTCAAATACAGGAATAGGTTGCAGATGAGCCTTAGGTATCTTCTGATTGGGTTTTCCTACCATTTGACAAGTATGACAAGATCTACAAAATTTACAAACATCACTTTTGATTTTGGCCAATAAAAGTGAGTCAAGATCTTGTTATAAGTTTTATTTATCCCTAAATGACCAGCCAGAGGAGTTTCATGGGCCAAACTAAGTATTTCCTGTCTGTAAGATTTTGGAACTACAATCTGATAGTTCACTGACCATTCGTCATTAGCAGGTACCTCGGAGGTCTCCATTTTCTCATAAGAATTCCATTTTTAATGAAATAACAGACAGGTACTTCAGTGGCTTCAGTTTCACTAATGGCCCTCTGAAACAAACAGGAGATCTCAGGATCTTTTTCCTGTTCGACGACAAGTGATTGTCGTTTATCACCCTGATTAGATAAAAGAGAATGAGTATTTAAAAGAGGATCACTGTGATCAATACCTTTTGATTGATCCAAATTAGGAGTGAAAGTGACCTCATCAAAAGCCTGACCAATACATGTGTCAGCTAAAGGAATATTTTCCTTATCAAAATCATTCTCAAGAGCTTTCTTTGCCATAGCTCTGGTAACTGCACAAGCTGGGTATAACTCAGGGTATTCTTTTTTAATAGGATCAACTTTCTGATCCAAAGAAGGCTTGTCAGTTACAAGTGGATTAACCACAACCTTGTATCCAGCTAGGTCGTTGCCTAGCCACAAATGAATGCCCTCAACGGGTAAGTTAGACACTGTACCGACTGTCACAGGTCCTGAAATTAAGTCTAATGACAAATTTACAGAATGGAGAGGAACATTAACAAAGCCGCACTCTACTCCCTGAATGAGAACACTCTCATTAGAACAGGACTTCTCAGAAAAAGGCAAAGTACCTGATAATAAAAGACTCTGAGAAGCTCCTGTATCCCTTAAAATTTTAATAGGGATAGGATTGGCCGAATCACCCAAGAGTGATGTAAAACCCTTCGACATGAATGGTTCATAATTCTCAATAATAAAATCAGACTGGGGTTTATTAGACCCAACAAATGTATTGCTTTCAATACATGACCGTGACCTTGACCTCTTAGAAATAAGAGCATTTGGGATAGGTCTAACTTGATTCTGATGCCTGTATTTCAATTTAAAGCAATCAGAAATGACCTGTCCTTTTTTCTTGCAATAGGTACACGTAGGAATAGACAAGGATTTTGAATCAAGTTTATCAGAAGCTTGATTTTTAGAAGTTGTACCAGATTGATTTTTAGGAGGAGTTGTATTGGGCTGGAATACCTTTCTACCACTAGACTGCTGAGTGAATGATTTGCCTATAACAGGAACTTTATGAGTTAAGGAGTACTTATCAGCAGCAAGAGCAGCATTTTCCAAGGTTTCAATCTTGTGCTCTTCAAGATGATTATTAATGTCACTAGGGACACAGTTCTTAAACTCTTCAAGTAACACAAGTTGTTTGATATTTTCATAATCATGTTCAACTTTCTCGGCTAATCACCATCTCTCAAATAACTGCTCATTTCCTCTAGCAAATTCAACATAAGTCTGTCCAGATTCTTTTTTTATAGTTTCTGAATTTTTGCCGATAAGCCTTAGAGACTAACGCATAACCCCTTAATATGCACTCCTTAACCAAATCATAGTCAGAAATCTGTTGTACTGACAGGGATATATAAATATCTTGAGCCTTGCCAAAAATTACACATTGCAATAATTGAGTCCAATGCTCCCTTGGCCATTTCAAGTTTTCAGCAACTTTTTCAAAATAGATAAAATATTTGTCTACTTCTTTTTCTCTAAAAGGGGGCACTAACCTGATATTTCTTGAAATGTCAAAATTTGGATGAGAAGTGGAATCGTGCTTGTCACTTGCCAATTCAAATTCTTTCATTTTAATTTGAAATTCCTTTTCATCCTTCTATTTTTGCATCTGTACATGCATTTGTTCTTTTTGAAATTCCAATTGCATTTGTTTATCTTTCTCCCTCTCCTGTCTCTCTCTCTCCTCTTTCTCAAATTGTAATTGTTTATCTCTCTCTCTCTCTCTCTCTCTCTCTCTCTCTCTCTCTCTCTCTCTCTCTCTCTCTCTCTCTCTCTCTCTCTCCTCTTTTTCAAATTGTAATTGTTTATCTTTCTCCCTCTCCTGTCCCTCTCTCTCTCTCCTCTTTTTTAAATTGCAATTGCAATTGCTTCTCTTCAAATTGCAACTGCATTTGTTTCTCTTTTTCTTCTTTCTGAAGCTCGAGCTTCCTGAACTCTACTTCCATCTTATATTTCATTTTTAGTTCCATTACCTTAATGTCAGTGTCTGTCATAGACTTACTGACTGATGCCAAAACACTTTTATCAAAAATATTTTTCCCCACCAAATATTGGATCAAAATATTTTTAATTTCTTGTTTCGTTAAGGAAGATTTTGCTTCAGAAAGATGTACTTTCTGGCAAGTTCAAGCAACTCATCTTTTTTCAGACTATCCAACTGCTCCTGAGTTGGATTAGAAAGAAAAGTTTCCACTTTTGATGACATTGTGAATGAAAGCCTGTTGTTTTCACTAAAGATTTCAAACAAAATGTAAAATAGTTCTTGGAATTTAGAAACTAGGGAAATTTAAATTTCAAAAAACTATTTTCTGAAATATTTAACCAAAATTCATATATCCCAAGGACGAGCGCCCAATTTTCTCCTGTTACGTGTAGGCTCGTACAATAATAACAAGAGAAAAGAGTGAAGACAACAAGCTTTGTATATTTTAACAAAATAATTTATTTCCCTAGAAAACAATGTAAAAATTGGAAAATAGGACTTACGGTTTGTGAATATAATCCAAAATTTAATCCTAAGAATGAAAATTACAAGTCCTATCACTAAATAGTTCTATTAGAATCCAGGTTCGAATCTCGACGACGTACCAAAATGGAAGAGGATGACGTCAGATGTGGTCCTTGTACAAATATCAACAATTCCTCAATTGAATCACAGATTATGTTTCCGAATAATTCCAGAACAAATTTCCACTGAATTTCTTTCTCCCAGAATTTATAAAACAGTACACTCGTTTGGTTTTCTAGAGAATAAATTATTAAATTCCAAAAACAAATGAACTTCAAAAAAAAAATTTGGTTTCAACAATAAAAAAGGCCTATCCGGCCTTCTAGGTATCAGGAATACAACTGACTGACGAGCGCTCAGAAAGGGTTATATATTCACCCGAATTATCATCCCGTTCTCGCGAGATAGATTACGTGGTCTCATAACACTTGAAATACGGAATAAGAAAAATGTCATTCGTCACGTAGGAAGAACCCCTATCTACTATCACTTTGAAATAAATATAAAAATAAAACATTGTTTATTTAGACTAGACGAAATGACCTTGGCAATAGCCAATCGTTTTCGCGTAGCTCTTACACTACCGCGGACCAAGGTAAACTAAAAATATTGCCAATGTAATACGTTTACGTCTTAGATAAACAGAATTACTGAAAAAGAATTTCGAATCCCTGCAATAATCATTACAATAAAATGTAATGAAACAAAAATAAAATAAAAAAGAATTTTAAAACTAACGCACAAGCAATTTAATTACATATACGTAACAGATGTTAGCATCTCAGAACTGATCTACGAGAAGAAGATGGATGAATGAGGATCCAAATAAAGTGGACAATTGACAGTTAAAGGTGAGTGTGAGCTAGAGTGAAACGATTCATCGATATATCGATACATAAATACTTTTGCTGTAACGATACACATATCGATACAAGAGACGGAGAATCGATACAAAACGATACTTACCGTATGTAAGTTATTTTAGTCTTCAGCAGCCATGAATAATTATTATTAGTTTGCCTTATTATTCTTTAAATGTAGAATTCATCTGAAACAGCATTTGCAGCCCTAAGTACTCAGTTTTATTAGTATAAACGAAAATCTGTTGAGAATAGTCGCTCGCCGTCTGCAAATTAACTCAGTGACATGTTTCGTAATCTGACACCACCACTACCACCACCACCACCACCCCACCCTGTATCCCCATTCCGTACTAATTAGATTAACCCAGCAGCATGTTCAGCATATAGGATACCATCCAAGCGTGTTCCACATCTATAATAAAGGACTTTGCTCATCATTTAATAACCACTTTTACGCGAAGTTTCTACGTTAAACTTCATCTTGTCTACTTTGGTCGATTTGAAAACTGCACTACTGGTGTGTCACACGGTGAAATATGTTACGTTGAAAATCTCATTGGTGATTATTGCTTGTTCCCGGTCCAGGTTAAATAATAACTACCAATCAGAATTATTGTAGCCTATTCCCTTCTTGACAAACAGGACGTACTTGCAAAGCAAACAAATTTCGCGCAAAAGTCATTGATATGTAGTACTTAAAACAAAGATGCGGTCAGGGTGGGCGATTGTGCGAATCGTGCAAAATTTTGTACGAATTCGCACACTTGGAGAACAGTGATGCGCGAGAACTCCCGCAAATTAGTTGAAAGTCCCGGATATGAAAATGTACTCGCAGAAGTATACAATTTTTATTTAGCCGTTCTTGTCGCGACATGTTTTTTTTTGGGTAGGCTACTGTTTACACATCTGGGTTTTTCAAACATGACATGAATGGTTGTTAAACTAAATTTGATTGAGACATTGTGCCCTGGAATAAGCATTATTGCGCAGTTTGAACCTTCCGTGAAGGATGTTTTACAAATGTAATATAAACTACCGGCTAACTAGTAAATCCAAAGTGTCTGATTACCGGCGTGGTTCATTAAGTTTTCGTTCGGCAAATACTGGCTGCTGATGATTATGATGCCAACAATTTAAAAGTTCTGGAGTAAATTGGATTATTGGAGCTGGGAAATTGTTAAATGGGGATACTAGTGAGTGATTTTGAGCCCGAAACTGGTGTTAAATACGAGTCAGCTGTACGTGTTCAATAGACAGCACGACAGTCAATCTTCATTTCAGCGATATTTCGAAATTAAATGTGGAAATTGCAGAATACTGAGCATATAAAAAATACGGACAATTTAAAAGCAGAATGCAATTTTCATTTTTTTAATCATATATCCATCACGGGGTTAAGATAAGCTGAATAAATAAGGATGAAAAAAATGAAATTAAGAAGTAAAGGTATTTATTTGAATATGTCTGCGCAAGAAGGCTATGGCATTAATGGACTAAAAATCCTAATACAGCATTATGGAACAGATAAGAAATCTGGCAGTATACCAACATACGGCAAGGGGAAATACCTACATTCCAAAGATAGAAAGACAATCAAGTTCATATGTGTATCGATATGTACCGTATCGCTGACTGTGTATCGTGAATCGTATCGATACGCGGCACAAGTGTATCGTTTCACCCCTAGTGTGATCAAATTCTAAACATTAAACCCATTACGGAGATAACGCCTACATGACCCGAATGACTTTGATTTGAGCATCATAATTTCTTATACTTATCTGGCACTTTCCCCTTTGGTCAGGACGCATTTTTTCATTTAAGGCATTTATTTATCCTTAATTTCCTGAAGCCGTTTTATTTCATGTATTTTTCATTTCCCATACCCTTTTTTAACATAACTTTTCTCACTATCTCAGAATGAAAATGGAGTCTTGTCCTAAAATGTACACCTAGTTCTCATGCTGTTGCATAGTCTAGGCTTCAAACGAATGAATGCATGCATAATTCAATGCCAAATGAAAGCTGCATATCTTTGCACGACTAATTGCAAAAGACAAAAGGGATACAAAGTCACAATAATGAAACCATTTTGTTTTGGAGTAAACGCAATTCACCACTGCAGTACGACTTGCTTTATAAATCGCCGAAAAATGTTCAAACTGCACAAATATGATTTTCAAGAACAGTTTAAATTTCTTCGTCGAGTTTATCAGTACTTGAACTCTACAACGTAGAAATCAGCTCATGACTTCGTTTATCTCGTGGAGCATTATCTTCAGGAACTGCAACATTGCATTAGACAACATTCTGAGTCAACCTTTAATGACAGCGGTGAGCTGTCCAGACACCGCGTTTCTTCAAACACCATGACTTTATATATTGCTAGTCATCTTCGTCTCCTAGTACAAGTAACACTATAAATGTTAATATTTCTGTTACCATAGCTACAATCCTTAACAATTAAAATCAAAGTCCTACACTGTAGATATTGGCTTTAATAATATATCTTCATACTTCTATTGTTTCTATCACTACTGCTTAAAGTTCTAAAACGTTTCTCCAGTGCCAGTCATTACTGATGACTGCCTTTGCAATATATGATTTAGTGATATTATCATCACGTCTATCAAACCTGCAATCCATGTCCTTCCCACCACTTCTCTTGGTACTGCTTCAGTGCAAGTAATTAAATTTAGCTGTGATAATTAAGGAAAAGTCTGCTCCGTGATGATGAAATGAAAAACTAAAGTGATTGTTATGCGAAGCACCTGTCGATAGTAATAAAGGATTGTCGACACAGATAATTTGCATAAACAGGAATGGCACTCTATTCAATCATAATTTATTTTTCTTTCTTCTTTTCTTACATCTGAATATATTATCTAATTTACCGGATGACTAATGTTGTGTTACATTTATCAAAAGTTATTATCATTGACTTTGTCAAGTGAATAAAGATATCAGCGATGCCCACACGGCGTATCTATCTATAAATCTATCTATCTAAATGCAGAACATGTTCAAACTTACTCATATGTATATCAGGGGTCAGTTTCATTTTTTGTGAATAGGCAAAGCGGCAAATATCCAAGTTAACAATTCTCAAAAATTGGATTAAGGAATCCATGCATACAATAAGTAGTCGAGATGGCTTTGTGAGCTTCCTTGATATAAGTATAGTTTATCTAAAAGATGATTTGTCGTTCATGTAATATTCACGAAAAAGAACCTGATTCTATCTTAAAGTCTCATTTATGATGTCGAATACATTACTCAACGATATATAAAATCTATAATATTTAGGTCCATTTCCCCTTCAAGAGACCCACTGAACTGTTTCGAGGTAAAAATTTGCGAATTAATTTCTTGCATCTCTAACTTTTGATGTTTTATAGCAAACAGGAGTAATTTCCTGTTTATGTTATTTTTTAAGATTTATATTTCCTACAGAGATCCGTTTTTCATCTCGAAACTGTCCAACCATTTCCCAATCTGTTGACAAGGTAGAACTATCGACTTCGATCAAATTACTGACATGATCAGTTTTATCCCGAGTGCTCTGCATAATTAGGCCGTTTAAAGGTATTTTCTGCCCAATAAGGGTCGATGGTATAGTCCACTCGAAACAACGGTTGTCGACGCATTTCTTACTTCTAACAGATCGTGGCTAAATGCACACAGGCCACACAATAGAAGGTACTGCAACACATCAATATCCAGGCCTCACACATCACTAAATGTCACCATGACCCTCGTGCCTATACCCATCAATGAACCTAAGTATTCTGGCACTGTATTGTGCTACCAGCTGCACGATCTCATCAATGGGAATTACTTAGGTAAAGGAGGTTGAGAAATGTGCCGTCACTTTAATGTTTCTCTGCCTCAGCTTCGCAATGGTAGACGGTCTGTTAACCTGACGCAATTTTCTCCACTTGTAACGATAACGGTAGAATTACTTTATGTGGCCAAGATCTCTCGTCTCATAGAAAATGGCGCAACGTATGTTATCAACAAAAACCAAATCAGCTCCTCGTCTGTGACTATTTGGCACTTCGTATTTAGTAGTCCTTAACAATCGCGCCAATACTACACTATCGCTATAGGAAGGTTTGACATAGCTGTAGGTTCAGCCATGATCCAACAAAAAAGAATTGGCTTCACTCGACTCATAATAGTAAGAACTGGCCTTTGGGTCAGGGGCTCAACCCTGCCCCTTGGAATCGGGAATGGCGGAGCCTGAACTGGCCGGAACTGGTTGTTTGTCTGACTTATGATCTCTACCTCCATTTATACGTCGGACGCGTGATCATATTCACTTTAGTTAGTATGTCTTCTTTGGAGTAGACCATTCAAGCGAGTAACAGAAGACGTTGCTTTAGGCTTATAATCAATCAACAACTAACTACTATGTCTCATACCACTCCGTGTATTAGTGTCTCTGCACATTATGATATAGAATCTGTACGTTTACGCCCGAAACTTTCGCGAGACAAATATAAGTGCCCATTTGTATGCTAAATCTAGACCAAATATCAAGAGAATCTCATCGTCTTCTAGTTTTGGCGAGTAATCTGGCATGTGCTCTTACGTGTGGGACTTTAGCTCTTCCAGTACCTCAGTTACTAACTAGAATTAATTGAGGCCCCACCCCCTTTCCTTTCGATTTTGAAACTTGCTGTACCCGCTCATACATAAAGCCCTAATTTCATAATATCTACAACGCAGAAGCCACCTGCAATTATAGCGTCCAAACATTGCTCTGTCGGACGCAACAACGGTATATATATTCCGTCACAAAGAGTATTCCGCCTGCAGCTGTTGCCAAATAAAACTCGCCGTTTTATATCAACTGCCGATAACCCCACTACACCCCTCCAGATTGACAGGACTGCACTGTGAAACTTTCAGTTTGAGCTCACCTCTTGGGGACAACGGTCATTTGGCAAATAGGAGGGTGGATCAATCTATAGGGAAGTGGATGGTACAAACCAAAATCCCAATGGCTCCCAGAGAGTTTGGAATGTCCCTTTGTAGGGAATTGAGGCAATCCAATTGGCATGTGAGTCGAGGACAATCTATGAGGTTTCCCAGAAAGAATATGGCATGTCGAAACCGATAATATTCTATGCGCAGCCCCAAGGAGAAAGTGCTGCCCTAGGAAATGTCATTTCAAGCTGCCACGGCCTCAGTGACGATTTTTTTCTTAAATGGGTGGTGAGGCTATCAGCATACCTGTCACTTATTTTAGATTATATGCAGTAGAATTTGAACAGGCAGAGTAAATAATCAATGTGAAATATAAGCTACATCTTGTCTCTGCAACCAGCATAAATATTCCAATGGAAGTTACGAGTGTAATCCAGATTAGTCCTCTCTGTCGATAAACAAGCAGATCATTTATGTACTGGGTTCTATAAATGAGTTTGTTTTCAACACGCGCTGTTTTCACCGTGATATCACAGCGCGTAACATTTAATCCGATTTGTTTCTGGACGGCAACTTGAGGCAGACATCGTCCGAAATTCTCCACGTACTTTAACATTGAAGTTTTAAATACGCATGTCTCAAGGAGTGTATGTAATGACCTTACTAAGGAGAATGAATGTATGAGAGTCCAAATAAAGTGAGACAACTCGTTTCTTTAAACATCATGAGTTAAGATACTACCAGGCATCATCTTCGTCTCCTAGCACAAGTATAAGTATTGTTGTTAATATTTCAGTTACCATAGCTACAAACCTTAACAATTAAACAACATAAACCATAAATAATGTGGCGTGTAAGGATGCGTGAGTAAAGAAATATTTACAAGTTTGGTAGCGAACTTTACCCCTTACTGTTTGTACTCTGTTTTACTCAGAGATCGGTATCTGCGCCTGATAAATCTTCTCGAGCCAATAACACTTGCCTATGTACAGGAGATGAAAACAACGATTCAAATTATTGTCTTTAATACTGCTAAGAGTCATTGAAAGCTTTCTTCTGGCACTTCATCTGTAGCCTATTTATTACAATAATTACTTCTCGATTAACTTCTTGATTCAGTGATTAGTCTTATTTCTCTGAGGACGATAAACATCGGAATTCTTAATCAACTCGACCTCAGCCTTATTTCACCGGTTCCACGTGATCTATCACGTCACCCGATGAGTCTATTCGCAATTCGACCATGCCATTCTCAATACGGGGCTAACTATAAAAACGGCTGACTTATGATGCGATATATTGGCTTGGATACATATATCTTCACACTTCATTTGTTTCTTTCACTACTACTTAAGGCGCTATTACTAATCATTACGAATGACTCCAAATATCAATATGATATAATTTAATGATATTACCATCACGTCTATCAAACCATGTCCTTCCCACCACCTTCTTCAGTACAAGTAATTAAATTACGCTATGACAATAAAGGAAATGTCTGCACCGTGATGACTGAATGAGGACTAACGTGATTGCTATGCGGCACCTGTCGAGGGTAATAATGGATTGTAGACACAGATAAATATTGCATAAAACGGAATGGAACTCTATTCAATTATAATTTAGTTTTCTTGGTTTTTGCTTCACAAAATATCACCTAATTTACCGGATGGCCGATGTGTTACAAATATCAAAAGTTATTATCATCGACTTTTTGTCAGGTGGAAAAAAGATAGCAGCGATGCCAAAGAGGCGTAGTTATATCAAATAAGCTTATATATATATATATATATATATATATATATATATATATATATATATATATATATATATATATATATATATATATACTAAACACCGACTTTGAAAGTAATACGCTATCGTTAATAATTCTTTGTTTCATTAAAGGACGATACAAATAAAAATATAGCTATATATTGACTGTAAAGGATCACAGTAATCAAATTAACCCAATTATTTGCGATTTTTTAATCAAATTATATATCTTGCTTGTGTAAATGTAAAAGTCAGTTTTATCACAAATGCACATCGTTTGATAATGGAGAATAAATACATAAAGTTAGTTACAATAATTAATAGTCACGGACATCAGTTAATAAATAAGACCTGTAAGCAGCATTGACCAGGAATAAAAAAACATCGACCTGATGCACAGGTAGAATTTCCAAATGTCAAAATCAATGTCAATTAAACAAGATCATGTACAAATTTATTCATATGTATATCAGATGTCAGTTTCATTTTCTGTGAATATGCACAGCGGCAAATTTCCAAGTTAACATTTCTCAAAATTGGGTTAAGCAATCATTGCATACACAAGTAGCCAAGAAGGCGTTGGGAGCTTCCTTTATGTATGTTAAGTTTGTCCAAAAGATGATTTGTCATTCTTTTTTTTTTCCCGGAAAAAAAACAGATTCTATCTGTAAAATCTCATTTATGATGTTAAAATATTACCCAGCGACAAATAAAACTTATAATATTTAAAAATCTCCTTGAACACTTTCAATTTTAAGCATTTGTTAAAGGTGCGACAATTCAGAGATGATGTCTAGAAAATTACTCAATGACAGATAAAATCTATAATATTTGAGTCCATTTTCCCTTCAAGAGACCGTATCACTTCGTTCAAACTTCCTTTGATGCATTTTAGTTTATCGGAGAATCTATTGAATCTTTCTTATTGGTTTTTACATTCTGAAATTGTTGCATTTCCTTTTGTGCGTGCCTACAGCTTTGCCCGCTTCTCTACCTGCCATTTTCCTAAATCAAGTTAGTTTAATTTAGAGCTCGTTTGGTAACAATAACCGTCGTTACTCGCTTTTAATTCGTGGCAAAACTTTAAACAAAAACGATCCTGATGTGCCGTAGCATAATGCGCCTGGAGATCAATGTTGTTTATTGTGCTAATTACTCCTAAAAAGCTACACAGACTCAGATCGGCCGACGCATTATAGGCAATTTATACTTAGTCTCCTCTTTTGAGCGATTATATAGTAGCACATTGTTGTGCTAGCGTGACAATGTTATTCTGCAGTATTAAATATTGATTGTTGAGTTTCTACTGGTCCTGTAAGAGTGTGACTGAAATCAAGTTGGTTGCTTATTCCTTATTCCTTATTCCCGATTCAATAAGGAATAAGTAACCAGTTACTTATTCCCGATTCAAATATTTTCACATGCATTTGAATACTTATTCCTTATTCACACCGAGATTTTTATTTATTCATTATTCCCAATTCAGTATGTAATTGGTTACCACTTATTTAATGCAGATGAAAGCTCTTTAGGGCATGCATTGGTGTAATTCTAACCTGATCGGAGAAATACGAGTGTTAAAGCCGAATATAGACAGATCACGGACGATACGTAGGAATGGTTTAGGATATTGATAGGAATACATGTGTAGTAATTTGATATAGGATTAATTAGTTGTGTTAGCATTTGAGTCGTGTCTTGTGATGCATGGCGTTAAGGATTAGTATTCGGGTTCGAAAAGCTTACTCAAGTAAATGGGGAAACCACTAAAAACCATACAAGTGTGAAATTGGAGATTTCTCTTGTGTGGTCGTCATGTAGTTAGAGGAGAATTATGTCGAGTATTTATGAGTTTAAGAAGCCTTCAGTTGACTTTGAATATTGTCTTGAAGTCCTTGGAACTGGGGAACTTAGCATACATGTAACCGATTTCCAGAAATTGGGGTTACATAAACGGGAGTGGAGGGCGGGTAAAGCACATGCCGCAAAAAGATTATATCTTACTTATACAGTTTGGTCGTTAAGTATCACTTTTAAAGAGATTTGACAAGGGCCCTTCTTGACATGTTATCTCTAGAGGATAGTGTAGTCACTAAAGTAGTCCTGAGGAATTTCGTTGAACCGATTTCGAGAAACCAGCTAGATGACGGAGGTCTCGTACGACACATACCGTAAGAAGATTATAACATAGACATTTCTTTGACATTTTATCTCTAGGGGATAGAGGTCCATCCACGAAAAATGTCCTGACGAATTTCGTCAAGAGGAAACAGCGAAATAAGGGACGCCTTATGGGTTCCTGGTATTAACCCTCTCCAACCCGAAGAAAAAAAAACACAAACAAAAACAACAACAGGCAAATGTTAATAGATTCTATCGATAGTTTGTATTAGTTGAACACCTGCTAAGAGGATTTTAATTTCAACGTCTCTTGCATAGTATCTAACTAGGTCCACGTTCTAACAGTAGAAGAGGTTTTTAAAAAATTCGTCGAGGCGATTTCGAGAACTCTACGGCTAGACGGAGGTCGCGTAAGGCACATGCCGTAAGAACATTATATCTTTATAGCTTTGACATGGAACCTTCTTTGATATTTTATCTCTAGGGGATAGAGTCAACTCTCGAAGGAAGTCCTGACGAATTTCGTCGATAGCAAACCACGATATAAGGGGCGTACCGGGTATGAAAAGCACCCAAAGATTAATACACTGAATCAAGAGTTTGTACTAACTGAACCTCTAATTAGAGGATTTTGATTTCAACGCCTGTCGGACAGTACCTGGTTAGGCACCCGTGCTAAAAGTAAACACTTTAAAAAAAAAAATACGTCGAGTCAATTTCGAGAAAGTCGCGGCCACATAAAGGCGGTCGGGTACAACACATTCCTTATAAACATTGTATTTTACGCATATATATATATATATATATATATATATATATATATATATATATATATAGGTCACTGAGTCCCTTCTTTCTAGAGTCTGACATAGACCCTACTTTGACATTTTATCTATAGGGTCTATTGAGCCCATCCACGAAAGAAGTCATGGCGAATTTCGTCGAGAAGAAATAAGGGACGCCAGATGGGTACCGGGTATGAAAAACACGCAAATGTCAATAGATTGTATCAATAGTTTGTACTAATTGACCCCTTACTTAGAGGATTCTGGTTTCAACGCCTCTCATACAGTATCTAAATAGGGCCAAATTCTAACAGCAGGTAAAGTTTGAAGAAAATTCGCCGAACCGATTTCGAGAAATTCGCTGCTAGAGAAAGGAGGTCTAGTACAACATGAGTTTTTATATTGACCCTTCTTTAATATTTTATCTCTAGGAGCAGCGGGGAGGGTCCGTTCGCGAAAATAAAGCTTCCTACGGAGATGAAAATACAGACGTCAATAACGTTAAACCGAAGCCACAAACCGACCCGAAACTTTTCCAATTGGGTTAGCTTATTTTGTTACCTTATTTTTTGACATTTATGTTTTCGTCGTTATGGCGTGTTTGTTTACTCACGCGCTCACTCACTCGATGTCGTCGCCCTACCTGCTGCTATGTTTATTAATCGGAAATTTTATACAGACCTTCACGATATCGCGAGCGAGGATCATGTAAATTTATCGTGATAAATCCGTGTGGGGTAGCTTGTGCTTTTGAAAAGAAATTTTTGAATTTAATCATATCCATATCCCCTGAACACCAAGTATGATGACTGTTTCGCAGAGTATTTGTATCGACTCCATTAAACACAACTAAAAGATTACAATTGTCTCTGATAACTTTAGGTATTTGTGTATATCGCTGAGTAACATATATAACATCTGTGTTTTTGTGTCTGCCTCGGGAAAATATCCGAGCTGGATTTGATTGTTTGTCCAGCATCATATCATCATATACTACGAGATTATTAATACGTCCATCGAGATCATCCACAGATGGAGCTTCATCAATATCGGTGATAAAGTCAATAATATCATTATCATCTTCATCTTCATCCAACGACTTCGCTTCTTCTTTAAAATCTTTAAGCACATCGTAGCATTGCTGATCATCTACGGATGGTGCCACCAAACACAACTTATCCCACTTGAGCCATCTCATTAGCAGATTAAGCAATAATTGCGTCTTACCAGACCCAGATGGATCTATTATAATTGCTCTGATAGAATTTGGTAGCGCTGCATGATGCTTGATTGGCTTATGCTTTCGTGTAGCTGAGAAGTCAGTAACATCCATGTTGTATAAATATATAATAAATAATATGAATTTATATTGTGTTCGATGCAGAGCATCTACCCCTTCCAGTGGATTAAAAACAATAATAAGACAAAAAAGCGTACGCTTACAGGCAAGTGTGTAGAATGTGGTAAAAACAAATACAGATTTATTTCATCTCGTACGAAGATAGGCGGTGATATCGCTGCTTCACTGGGAAAATGACCAGGAACTCCATGGGCTAAATACACAGGAGAAAAACATCTCCCTGAATATAATTATTGTGGTCCTGGAACCCGACTTGATATCCGACTTGACGAACGAGACCAACCAAGACCCGGAGAGTATCCAATAAATGCGATTGATCAAGCATGCCACATTCATGATGTTGCGTATAAAAATAAAGATTTACAACAAAGACATATTGCAGATGTGAAGTTGATTCACTCGTTAAATTCCATAAAAATAAATCACTCAGAGAAAAACTTGCTAGCTTCCTAGTAAAATCTGCGATGAAGGGTAAACTGGTGCTAGGGACTGTTAATTCGTCATAGATAAATATTATAATGGAATTGATTTATTATAGCCCAAGAGGATATTGGAGGGGCAGAGCAGCGATTGGTAAACTTGCTGAAGCAGCAAAATGTCACACGTTCTGTTGCTGAAGATTGGTTAGCACGACAGGCAATATGGCAAATTTATCTATCGCCGCCTAAAAAAAATTCAGTATTTGATGTCAGCGTTCCCAATTAAGTTCATCCGGCAGAAATTTTATTTTTGCCACATGATGCTATTAAAACACGTAGACGTCAATTATGCTCATACAAATACCCGTTGACTGTCGTTGACGTTGCAAGAAGATATAAGGAAGCAGAACCACTATCAAGAAAAACAGCAACTGAAGTTGCATCTGCTTTTGAACGAAGTTATCAACGAGGATCCGGACCACAAGGTGGTCTACGATGGCCACAGCTACTGCAGGTTGATCTTGGCAAAGAATTTCTTGGTGCAGTATCACCTCTGATGAAAAAACATAATGTCAAAATCAGACGATGACATACCGCAATTCATCGTGATCAGGCAATCTTTGAAAGATTTAATTGAACACTTGCTGATAGATTATTTGGATATCAATATACAAAGGAAATATCCACTGATAAAAGATCTCGTGAATGGGTTGGAAGACTATCAAGTGTGATAGCTGCGTTAATAATGACATTACTCGTGCAACTTCCACGAAACCCATCAACGCGATCACAAAAAACATATAACATATACCAATACAACCACGTGACTCTTCTTCAAAATAACCAGTGTCAGGTAATGTAACTGTAAGATATTTATGTGAACCTGGCGAACTTGAGGGTGGTAAAAGAGAGCAATTGATCCTATTTGGAGTGTGACCACGCATAAAATTTCCAGCGTGGTAAGATCCACGAGTAGACCAGTAATTTACAGACTAGATTCAACTGTTCCTCAGCGTGGGATTGTACGCGAACAATTACAAGTAATTCCTGAAGATACACAATTTCCGCCGCCTTCACTTCTGTAAAAGCAGAACACCAACACCCCTACGTCGATTACACTCAAGACAGGTCAACATCACATTTTCGCGTGTGTGACCGAGATTACTATTAATTCTATCCACGGTAAATTGTACTGGATCATTATTTGAATACTGCCATAACATTACTGTATTAAAACTTGCACAATTCTTATTCTGTCGTTGTTCAGTGTCATAATAAACTCAACGTCGATATCAAAATCACGTTTATTTTTTAATTTTTTTTTATTTTGGTCAGATTGCCGATAACCAGCTTATTTCTTCTCGACAACTTTGTTGTTGACTTCAGTATCGTTAGTGATAATTTCATCGATCATCATACGATCCATTATAACCCTTCGTAACTGAGATATTCTTCTGACTATCGACACTGCTAGATAAACTAAATTCGACCATTCGATCCTATCATCGACAATCCAGATATTTGTATCAGAAAAAGTTAAACCCGGCGATGAATGAATCGTTATTGCGCATCCTAGCGTCCACGGAGATTTCTCCATCGTTAATGCGCTTTCAGCGGCATTTACATCAACAACAACAATATTATTAAGAACGAGGGTTTTTTTCATTCGTTCCTGGAATATCAACCTTAATATTTTGTTTTCGTGTATCTGCTGGGCGATAGCACAATGGAACTGGTAACTCTGAAAACTTTTCTTTATGTAACATAAATAATTTTTCCTGAAGCATATCACGAACTATCTTCCTACTTGCAACTTTCAAATCATCAGGTTTCCATAAATTCCAAAAATCATTCATCATAGTCTCTGGAATTACTTCACGCATTATTTCACATTGAATTATCTGGCTGCAGTCTGATTAATCTTTAAAATTCTTTCAGTTGTTCATCAATAGCTCAATGATCGTAAGTTATCTCCTTATAATAATCTACGAACTTTTTCAGCCATTCGTGCGGAGATGATCCAACAAAAGGAGGTGGTTGACCATGATCACCACACATGATAACAGCAGTATTTCTCGTTAATCACCAATCAAGAAATATTTTTAATACTTTCCAACTATACCGTACATATTTCATCCCAGATAATAATCTTAGAAATATTTTTCTCACCCATTCGTTGTGAAGTCCATTCATCTCCTTTCCATCGAAAGAAACTATGATAAGTACATGAATTAACTTCTCGTTCGTTCATTTCTTCGGCGAGTCTATGTGTGGGTGTCAAAACAACCATTTCAAAATTTTTAAATAATTCAATCGCACGTGTTGTTTTACCAGAAGCTCCAGGTCCATTGAGGTAAACAGTCTTGTTTCTGGTCACAGGATCATATGCAGATGTCGCCGATGATAATTTCGATAAATGATTATTTTTACAATAATTATTCTCGGAAATATAATCAGCAGATTCAGAATAGATAAGTATCATTTTTCGTGTTATTCTCCATTAGCCCCATGATGCATCGTTTCCAATTTTAAACTGTCTCAGTGATTCCGTGTATTTTTATTGATATAAAATGAATCAGTTGAAACTCTAACTGCAGTATCAGTAAATCTATTAATCAGCTATAATAAATTTATCGAAACATACGCGAGCATCGAAGATCTTAAATAAGTGAACTGTGGTGATTCACCTTCGGTGTAGCTCACGATTGTACCTAATTTAGTTCCATCAGATAAATAAGCATTTTCTCGACTTATAAAAATGTTTCTTTCGGTTGGAATCGGCACTTATAAAATCGAGTTCAGCATCATTGATGATTAGTCTACAACAATGTCGTCTATGATCATATGATCCTCCTTGCGTAAATTTACCAATTATTTTTCTGCCGAGATCTTTTGCGAGTTTATTCTCAAAATCAGTTATATCAGGATTTTCCTCATCAGAATATTTCTTCTGCTGTGGTAACCAAACTTGTTTCTGCGGACGATATGATATAATTGCTTCACTGAGCGTCGATGACACCAAAATTCCCGTATGAAGCATATGTCTAACTAAAACTATTGGACACCAAAATTTTTCTGGAAAATGTCTCTCAAACCAAACATAAACAACCGGATGGAGATTCCTTGCTAACTCAAATGACTCAATGCATTCAAATCCGATCAGGTCAAAATCTGGTAAGGGTCCATTTAGCGCAACTCTGGTCATCTCGTGTGTTGCATGTCCAAATCTTTTGAAATATTCAGAGCAATCTCCGTATCCAAGAAAACTTCCAGGATAACATGCAACCATATCAATCGATATAACATCTTTATAATCGTATTTAGAATTATATAATCCGCTATGTCCGTATTCGATACAACTGCGTTGGATATCTTTCAAGAAATTCTAATCGTGTTGGTTTACATGAATTTCTCTTCTGAGCAGCATGTGCAGCAACTGATGGAACGGTTAAACAATTACTGAGTAATAGTTCAACAGTGATTTCATCACCGCCATCAGCGCGTATTTCATCGGTGTTGTTTTATTTCAACGCAAGAGTTTTCATTTCGTCGTGTAGAGATTCTGTACGATAAATATCTTCATTAGGCCGTACAAACTTATCATAGCGATTTTTATCGCCCTTCACAGATTCTGAACTCTGAAACAACCACACAGATACAGGGTCACTCTTACTGATATTTCTGAAAAAAATCGAACATATCGCCGCTATAGAATTTAACAGTTCGATCTCGTGGAAATATTGTTATGTCCAAAGTCCACGAGTGTGCATTATGATCGATAATCTCTATCGAAGCTCCATTTTTTATATTTCGATTCGTATAAAATCTCTCTTGTTAATATCTTCACTCTTATTGGAAATCTTAATCTTTTCCAGTTCAGCACCGTCGCCGATAGACGCTCCATTATCTTTAACTGTTTCTGCCCACTCCTTTATTTTTTACGCCTTAGATCCGTTAAACCGTTTTCTCGTTTCGCATTTGTGAAATGTTCTGTAACTCGCTCAGCAACACAATTTAAATGACGAAAGTCACCACGAGAAATTTTCATCGGTAGAAGTTTATCGACGTTAGGTTTATCATTCAGTGAATATATCGCATAAACAAATGCTGTTACAGGATACTCTCGTTCATAATAAGGTCTATCAGTTCCAGTCAGTATTCCGGGTTTTGAATTTTTATTTAACGTGCGAATATTTCTAGTATGGCCCTGACAAGAAGTAACGCTAACAGGATCACGTTTGTCACGGATAATCCATGTGTCGTCGTCGGTCGCTATGATAAATTTTATTCTAAAAATATTTTTTTCTGCAGCGTCGAGATAATTAATAATTGTTGCTACTCGGCCGAGTCATACCAAAGACTTTACAAAATGGTACTAACAGCTGCCTCGCTTGGCGCTCAGCGTTAAGAGGTTAGTGTTAGGACTGGTCGGCCTGGTGTCAGGATAATGTGACTGGGTGGGACATCATGCAATATATCTGCGGCATGATGCCCCAGTGCTAGACATCACTGTAAACTGTCACACTGCAGACATTGTAGCGATATGACTGAAAAATTTTTAAAGCTACGTTAAAAATATAAATCACATCACACACACACACTCGTTCATTCATTGTAGCATCGACAACGCCACCGGCGTCGCGTACAAATTTGAATGTTGACCACACATGAACTGCACCATCATCGCGAAATTCTCTCTTGGCTTCACAGATACGATTGAATAGAGTCTTATTCGTTAAATCAAGCAAAGCTCGCCTTGGTAATTGCGGGATTATTCTGTCGAGATCGAATCTGGCTTTAGAGGGCTTAATTGCAGATACTCTCGTAAATTCCTCCATATTACAATTAAGGCAAATCTATTTTTAAATTGAAGATTAGTTATATATATATATATCATGATTGAAGCAAATAATAATTGCAAGTGGCTCATGATCGGTTCTTCACTTCCTTGTAAAAGGGCTTGCGTAAATGAATTCTGTGGACATCACATGCATAGCGTTCGTAGGGAGGAGTCTAGGACCAAAACGGTGTTTACGATGTGGTGTTGGGGTCAGAGGCAAAACGCAGCTGTGTGTGCAATGTGGTGGTAAAAAATACAGAGAGCTGAAACGATATTGTGATGCACAAAATAATACCGATGGCGTCGAATCTCCCATAAAAACGCCGAAGACTATCTCGCCAAATTTTCACCCCAACAATAAATAATAATTTAGGCAAATATTATTATATAAATGGAGCAAAATGAATTTATGAAGCATCCCATCATTGAAGATTATGAGGCACCTCGTGATGGTGTAATAAGGAACTGTTGTTTAAAAAAACAGTCGGTACTGTTACTAATACTGGTTATCTCATGTTCAGTGCCGGTGGAAAAAAAAAAAAACAACATTATTACTACCGGAGTATATAATATGGGCCTACATGTACTTTAACCTCCCTGCAGAAAATGTATGTGCGATTATCGAATGCAGATATTTTATACGATATATTTCATGAAATGTGTTTGGAAATTTAAATAAATCCACGCAGCAGTTTACAATAAGTGTGATTTATATTCAGTATATTGATCTCGTGTAGGTTGCTTGCTTATCCAGCATAAGTAACTTCATAATATTTTCTGAAACATATATTTGTAAGAATGAGTCCGTGGCGCAGTATCACAGTGGAAAATTCTATACCCGAGGTCTAGAGTTCAAAAGTCCGTGACCGACACATTGTCGACGGTGGGCGATATGGTGCCAATGTTTCCTAATATAGTGGGGGGCCCACCGCCTCAGAGGATTTCATGTACACGCCTCACCACGTCAAAAAACGTGGTGGGTGATATTTTTCACTCATCCGGGTTTGATTTGGGGGTGTACATGAAACTGGTGCCTCCAAAATAAACAGTAGCGTGATGTAGCTCTCAATCTCACTGAAGGGTACCCCACACAAGGACATTCAGAAAGAATGTCGCCAGAAAGAAAATCATGAAGGGTGCCCCCATACACAAACAATAAGAAAAGCATCAATGAAGAGACCCTAATCAGAATGATTACTCGCAAATGAAGGGACACCGTGGAATGATAACCGCTCATCATTGCTACTTATAAATATTATATTTGTTTCTGATTTAAAAATATTTTTACTTTTTATTTTTGTTCTGACTCTGATTCAGATTTATTTTTATTCTGATGTATTTTTATATTATTATTCTAATTATAATTTATTTTTATTCAGATTTATTTTTATTTTAAACAAATATTTATTATATAATGAATTTAAAAATATTAATGCAATTATTTCTGAGATTAAAAAATTAAATGATGAGGATATATAATTATTTGAACAATTGGACGCTATAGGAACGGAAATATGATGGGAGATATACACTAGCAGCCGAGTATAGATTCATTAAGTTAATTCAACAGGCCGTAAAACAATCTCTATGTCGATGATGAAGATATTCGAAAATTCGTTTCACTCGCAAACGCGATTGAGAAAGTTACATCAGAGTTATCACGCGAATACGAAACAAATAAGGTTGTGAATTCACGTGTGCGACAGCTGAAAAATCTTATGTGCAGTGACCTTGTTATGTGCAGCGACGATGTCGCTGACGAAAGTCAAGAAGGATTATGAAAGTGGCTCAGATTCAAATTATAATATTTACAATATTTTTATTTCAGATTAATATTATGATATTTATGATATTATGTTATTCATTTTTATTTTGATACAGATTCAGATTATACTATCTATTTTTATTCTGATGATTATATTTATACAGAATCAGATAATATTTTTTTTATGATTTATCAAGACAGATTTTTGTTATTTTGAGTGCCATCGATTTTCAGAGTTTAGTCTAATTTTCAGTCCAAAAAAATAAAATTTCATTATAATATTAACTCTGATCCTGATTCTGTTTCAGATTATAATATTTATTCTGATTCTGATTCAGACTGTAATATTTTTTCTGATTCTGATTCAGATTGTAATTTTTTTAATTCTGATTCTGATTCAGATTATAATATTTTTTTTTTCATTCTGACAAAAGTAGCTACAATCTCACATACAAATTTATCGTCAAAACTTCATGTTGTAGATCAAGTAAGTGTCCGGCCTGGTCAGTAAGTTGAAAATGTATCCGTGATAATAGCGGATTATGACATCGCAGATAAACCGGATTAACAGGTACTGACATAATTAAAAATCCACGAGGTACTTCGGGGGTAAATGAATATAAGATATATCCTTGTTGTGCTTGTATGGATTGATGATACCGGTTTCAATTCGATTTGGTTGTTTTGGTAATTGATCGCGCATAAAAAAACACCTCTGAAGTTTTTTATATTTAATCGTTCAGCAGCATCAAGTAAATCAAAATTGGACATGGGAAGTAACAACGATGTGTTCCGGGCAGTCTTAGACTTTTTGCGAACCATGAACGACGGGTTCCTGGCAGTCTTAGTCCTTTCCCCCCTTTTTTAGATAATTTTTCCTCGACTCCTTACGTGATTGTATCGCTGGTTTCGCTTGTTAAGGGGCTCGTTGTTGCAATGCTGGTGGTATCAATGTTGGTATTATTTCTTTTGCGCGTTGTTGTATGATTGGCGTTATTTGCCAAATGAATTCATCCTAGGGGAAGGAGTGCATCCACAAATAAACTCCTGACGAATTTGGTCATATGGTAAGAGCAAAATAAGAGGTGTCCGACGGGTACCGGGTGCGAAAAACACTTAAATATTCATAGATTGCATCAATAGTTTGTACTAATGAAACCTCCACTTACATGATTTTGATTTAAACGCCTCTTGGGCATCATCTAGCTTGGAACCCGTTCTAACAGCAGGACAATACAGAGAAAAGTTGGTCCAGTTAAATTTGAGAAATTCGCGCCTAGATAATGAAGATCGAGTACAACACATACCGTAAGATTATATTTACGTTACATTGGGGACACTACGTTACCTTTTCGTTGAGTTTTGACATAGATACTTCTTTGATATTTTATATCTCGGGGATAGAGACCACCCACAAAGGAAGTCCTGCTGAATTTCATCGAAAGGAAACAGCAAAACAAGGGTGCCCTTTGGGTACCTGGTATGAAAAACACGCAAATATTACTAGATTGTATCACTAGTTTGTACTGATTGTACTCCAACTTAGCGGATTTTGATTTCAACGTCTCTTGGACAGGATCTAAATAGGGACCCGTTCTTACTGTATGAAAGGTGCAAAGAAACTTCTTCGAGCCAATTTCGAGAAATTCGCAATAGAAGAAAAATGGTCGAGTACAACACATGCCGTCAGAAGATGACATCATACCTAATCTGTTAGGCCATTACATACCATATTAGGAGTTTTGACATGGACCAGTCTTTGATGTTTTATCTCTAGGGAGTAGATCCATCAACGACGAATTTCGTCAAGGTGGAAACGACCAAATAAGGGGTGTCTGATGGGTATCGGGTATGAAAACACGCAAATGTTAGACTGTATCACTAGTTTGTACTGATTGTTCTCCTATTTAGAGGATTTTTATTTCAACGTCTCTCAGACATTATTTAGTTAGGGACCCGTTCTAACAGTAATCAAGGTTTGAATAAATTCGTAGAGCCAATTCGAGAGGAAGTCGAGCAGAACACATGCTGTAAGATTATATCTTAAGTTGACATTTGGTCCATTACGTAACCTTTTCAGCGAGTTTTGATGTGGAACCTTCTTTGATATTTTACTTCTAGGGGATAGCGACCACCAACGACGGAAGTTCTGATGTATTTCGTTGAGAGGAAACAGCGTAATAAAGGAAGCCCTATATGGGCCATGTATGAAATACACGCAAATGTTAATAGATTGTATCACTAGCTTGTACTAAGACCACTCCAACTTAGATGATTTTGATTTCAATGTCTCTTGGTCTGTATTTAAATGGGGACCCATTCCAACAGTAGGAAAAGTTTGAAGAAAATTCAAATAGCCGATTTTGAGAAATTTTCGGCTAGATAGGGGAAATCGAGGACAACGCTTGCCGTCAGAAGATGAGATCATACATATATTGTTGGGTCATTACGTCCCTTCTTAAGAGTTTTGACATGGACCTTTCTTTGATATTTGATCTCTAGGGGATAGAGTCCATCCACGAAGGGAATTCGTCACGAGATAGGAACGAAATAAGGGCCAAACGGTAAGTACTGGGTATGAAAAACACGCAAATGTTAATTGATTGTATCACTAGTTTGTACTGATTGTGCTCCAACTTAGAGGATTTTGATATCAACGTCTCTTGGACAGTATTAAATTAACGACCCGTTCTAACAGTTTGAAAGTTTTGAAAAAAATTCGTCGAGCCGATTTCAAGAAATTAGCGGCTACATAAAAGAAGTCGAGCAGAACACATGCCTTAAGATTATATCATACGTTTACTATTGGGCCATTACGTCACCTCTTTGTACTACTTTGACATGGACCCTTTTTTGATATTCTATATGTAGGGGAGAGAGTTCACCTACGAAGAATATGTTAACGCTTTTCGTCGAGAGGAAACAGCGAAATAAATGGCGCCTTATGTGTCCTGGGTATGAAAAACACTCAAATATTAATAGATGGTACCTATGGTTTTTACTAATTGTACTCCATCTCAGAGGGCTTTGATTTCAACATCTCCTGGACAGCGTCTAATTAGTGATCCGATCTAAAAGTAGCAAAACTTAGAAGAGATTTCGTAGAGCCAATTTCGAGAAATTCGCGACTAGATGAAGGAGGTCAAGTACAATAACATGCCATAATAAGATGATATCTGATGTATTCAGTTGGGCTTTTACTTCCCGTCTTAAGAGCTTTGACATGGGCCCGTTATTTGATATGTTATCTCTAGGGGATAGAGTCCATCCAAGATGGAAGTCCTGACGAATTTCATCGAGAGGAAACATGGAAATAAGATGCGTCCTATGGGTACTGGGTATAAAAAAAACTCTCAAATTGTAATATATTTATATAAATAGTTTGTACTAATTGAGTTTCTACTCAGAGGATTTTTATTTCAACGCCTCCTTGACATTATCTAGTTAGTTCTTGCAGTTCGAAAAAAGAAAATTAGTCGAATCCATTTCGAGAAATTCGCGGCTAAATGGAAGAAGTCGGGGACAACACATACCATAAGATTATATCTTAAGAACACAGTTGGGACATCACGTCCCCTCTTTAGAGTTTTGAGATGGACCCTTTTATAATATTCTATTTCTAGAGGATAGAATACATCTACAAAGGAAGTCCTTACGAATTTCGTCAAGAGCAATCAGCGATATAAGGAGGAGTAGGGTATGCGAACCGGGTATGAAAAAGCGCGAAAAGAAGCAAGAAATAAAACGGTATCCCGCTGGGGTAGAAATCTGTCGCACTCTAAAGAACCACTCCTCAGAGACATTCAGCGGGGTATCACTACAAAATACAAAGATCGATACTGAAGGACCCGAGATAGCTAGACTCTGTGTAATGTAGCCAAGGGAGATTCTGCTACAATAATTTGACCCAATCAAAAACCTACTTAGATGATTTTTATTTCAACGGTTCCTCGGCAGTTTTATAGGAAGTTATGTGTTCCAACGGTAGGCAAAGTTTGGAGAAAATTCGATGAGATGATTTCGAGAGACTTGCGGCTATACAAAGGGGGTCGGGAAAAACACATGCTGTAAGAATATTTTACATTATCTATACATTTGGTAAGTTATGTACCCCCTTTAAAGAGCTTTGACATGGACCGTTCATTGATATTTTATCTCTAATCTCTAGCAGATAGAGTCCACCTACGAAATAAGTCCTGACGAATTTCGTGGAGACGAAACAGCGAAATAAGGGGCGCCTTAAGGAATACTGGCTATGTTGTTGTTGTTGTTGTGGGGTTTAACGCCATTTTTCAGCACACTATAGGCTATACATGGCGGCCAGTATTAATGGTGGAGGAAGAAACCGGGAAATCCCCGGAACGAGCCACCGACCCACGAGAAGCTACTGGCAAGCTTTCTCACTTATCCTAGACTCGAACCAACGCAGACAGAGGTGAGACGGCAGTGATCCGTAACGGAGAGCGCTTTAGACCACTCGGCCATTCGGGGCCTCCGAATACTGGCTATGAAAAACACTCAAATGATAATAAACTGTATCAATATTTTGTACTCATGGAACCCTTACTTAGAGGACATTGATCTCAACGCTTCTTATACAATATCGAAATAAGTTCCCTCTCTAACAGCAGAAAAAGTTTAAAGAAAATTCGTCGAGCCGATTTCGAGAAACTCGCGACTACATAAAGGAAGTCGAGCAGAACACATGCCGTAAGATTATATCGTACGTTTAAATTTGGGCCATTACGCCCACTCTTTATACATGAATCCTTCAATGATATTTTATCTCTATGAGAGAGAGAGTCCACCTACGACGGAACTCCTGCCGAATTTCAGCCAAATAAGGGGCGCCTTAGGGATACCGGCTTTGAAAAACGCGCAAATGTGAATCAACTGTATCAATAGCTTGTTCTCATGGAACCCTTACTTAGAGAATTTTAATTTCAATGACTCTTATACATTATCGACATAAGGCCCATTTCTAACAGCAGAAAAGTTTTTAAAAAAATTCGTCGAGCCGATTTCGAGAAAGTCGTGACTAAATCGAGCAGAACATATGCCGTACGATTATATCGTACGTTTACATTTGGGCCATCACGTCCACTCTTTATACATGAACCCTTCATTGATATCTTATTTCTAGGAGATAGAGTCCATCTACGATGGAAGTCCTGCCGAATTCCGTAGAGACGAAACAGCGAAATAAGGGGCGCCTTAGGGGTACCGGCTATGAAAAACGCGCAAATGTGAATCAACTGTATCAATAGTTTGTTCTCATGGAACACTTACTTAGAGAATTTTGATTTCAATGCCTCTTATACAGTATCGACATGAGGCCCCTTTCTAACAGCAGAAAAATTTTAAAGAAAATTCGTCCAGATGATTTCGAGAAATTTGTGACTAAATAAAGCAAGTCGAGCAGAATACATGCCGTACGATTATATCGAACGTTTAACTTTGGGCCATGTAAACCTTACTTATAGAATTTTGATTTAAATATCTCTTATACAGTATCGACATAAGGCCCCTTTCTAACAGCAGAAAAAGTTTAAAGAAAATTCGTCCAGATGATTTCGAGAAACTCGTGACTAAATAAAGCAAGTCGAGCAGAACACATGCCGTACGATAATCTCGTACGTTTACATTTGGGCCATCACGTCCACTCTTTATACATGAATCCTTCATTGATATTTTATTTCTAGGAGATAGAGTCCACCTACGATGGAAGTCCTGCCAAATCTCATGGACACGAAAAAGCGAAATAAGAGGCGCCTTAGGGGTACTGGCTATGAAAAACGCGCAAATGTGAATCAACTGTATCAATAGTTTGTTCTCATGGAACCCTTACTTAGAGAATTTTGATTTCAACGCCTCTTATACAGTATCGACATAAGGCGCATTTCTAACAGCAGATAAAGTTTGAAGAAAATTCGTCGAGCATATTTCGAGAAACTCGTGACTAAATAAAGCAAGTCGAGCAGAATACATGCCGTACGATTATATCGTACGTTTAACTTTGGGAAATGGACCCCTTACTTAGAGAATTTTGATTTCAATGCCTCTTATACAGTATCGACATAAGGCCCCTTTCTAATAGCAGAAAAAGTTTAAAGGAAATTCGTCGAGCATATTTCGAGAAATTCGTGACTAAATAAAGCAAGTCGAGCAGAATACATGCCGTACGATTATATCGTACGTTTAATTTTGGGCCATGGAACCCTTACTTAGAGAATTTTGATTTCAATGACTCTTATACAGTATCGACATAAGGCCCCTTTCTAACAGCAGATAAAGTTTAAAGAAAATTCGTCGAGCCGATTTCGAGAAACTCGTGACTAAATAAGGCAAGTTGAGCAGAACACATGCCGTACGATTATATCGTACGTTTACATTTGGGCCATCACTTCCACTCTTTATACATGAACCCTTCATTGATATTTTATTTCTAGGAGATAGAGTCCACCTACGATGGAAGTTCTGCCGAATATCTTGGAGACGAAACAGCGAAATAAGAGGCGCCTTAGGGGTACCGGCTATGAAAAACGCGTAAATGTGAATCAACTGTATCAATAGTTTGTTTTCATGGAACCCTTACTTAGGGAAATTTGATTTCAATGCCTCTTATACAGTATCGATATGAGGCCCCTTTCTAACAGCAGAAAAGGTTTAAAGAAAAATTCGTCAAGCCGATTTCGAGAAACTCGTGACTAAATAAAGCAAGTCAAGAGCAATACGATATAATCTTACGGCAGGTGTTCTGCTCCACGAAATTCGGCAGGACTTCCATCGTAGGTGGACTCTATCTCCTAGAAACAAAATATCAATGAAGGGTTCGTGTATAAAGAGTAGACGTGATGGCACAAATGTAAACGTACGATATAATTGTACGGTATGTATTCTGCTCGACTTGCTTTATTTAGTCACGAGTTTCTCGAAATCGGCTCGACGAATTTTCTTTAAACTTTTTCTGCTGTTAGAAAAGGGCCTTTTGTCGATACTGTATAAGAGGCATTGAAATCAAAATTCTCTAAGTAAGGGTTCCATGAGAACAAACTATTGATACAGTTGATTCACATTTGCGCGTTTTTCATAGCCGGTACCCCTAAGGCGCCCTTTGTTTCCCTGTTGACACCACAATGTCACAAGTAGATGGTTTCTCCGTATTACATTTGCTTAAGGTACCAGTCGGATTTCACGCCTTGAAAATATACAACTCACACACCACGTACTCGGAACTCTTTTACCTGCGCTACCTCAGGCCAGTCAAATCAATCTGTAAAGCCTCATTTCACCTGTATCCTTGAACCATATCTACCATCATATGAACAATACAAGCCGTCTCCAGACAACGGAACCGTCGTTTCTCAATTACTCTATTGTACAATTTACCAGTCACCCATCATAAATTCTGCATATGGACTCACATAATCTTTCGATGCAGTTAGGTTTTAATAGGGACTACTCACCTCAGGGACACTTATGAGACTCCGACCTGAACTCACTATAAAATTAAACCATTCCATCCTGGAATCTCAACAAAACTGCAATCTGTGACTTTTGCCCCTACCAATTGGCTAATTAGTCGGGCTGAGGACACCGACTTCCCAAAATCAAGCAAGTGATCACTAAAATCTATGAAATCCTTTCAATGGAGAGCTATATGCAAATGGCGGATACTCCAAAATTTATTACAATATCAAAGATGGGTCAAGTAAAAACTGTGTATTGTTGGGACTTATTAGCTCAAATGTAAGCGTAATATAATGTCTTACATCGTGTGTTGTGCTCTACTAACTTCATCTAGCCAGGAATTTATCGAAATTGGCTCGACCTGTTTTCTTCCACTTTTTCCTACTGTTAGTTAGATAATATCCTAGAGGCGTTGTAATCAAAATCCTCTTAGTAGAGGTTCAATTAGTGAACAATTTTGATACAGTCTGTAACATTTTAGTGTTGTTCATACCCGGTACCCATCGTTGTTACTTATCGACGTTATTCGTCAGAACTTCCTTCGTGGGTGGACTCTATCGCACAGAGATAAAATATCAGAGAAGGTCCATTGTCAGAACGCTTTAAAGAGGAAGCATAGAGGCCCATCTATATACGTAAGGTACAATCTTCTGATCGCATGTGTTGTGCCAAACCTCTTTCATCTAACCGCGAATTCGTCGAAATCGTCTCGACGATTTTTCTTCTAAGGTTTCCTACTGTTGTGATCGATTTCTCTGTACGGATTTTCAAACAGGGGTTGAAATCAAAATTCTCTGAGTTAGGGTTCAAGCATCTCAAAGTGTGGCTGCAATCTGTTAACTAGATATTGTCCAAGAGGCGTTGAAATCAATATCTTCTGGTTAGGGGTTCAATAATTACAATCTTTTCAATCGATCCAAATTGTGCGTCTTTTTCATACTTGGTACTCGTAGGTTGTCCCTTTTTTCGCTGATTCCTCTCGATGAGATTCGTCAGGACTTCTTTCGTGGCTCGACACTATCCCCTAGAGATAAAATGTCAGAGAAAGGTCCATGTCAAAACTTGTTAAAGAGAAGACATATTGGCCCACCTGTATAAGTAAGATATACTCTCACCTCCTCCCTTTATGTAGCCCCAATTTCTGGAAATCGGTTAAACGAATTTTTTTTAATGACTTTGGCTTCTGTTGGAACGGATTCCTGAATAGAAACTGTCCATCAGACGTTGCAATCAACATCGTTTAGGTACGGGTTTTTTTTATAGATCTGATCCACACTGAGCGTGTTTCATACACCTAACCGTATGCTCGTTTACCAAGTTCCAAGGACATCAAGACAACAGTCGATGTCAACTGAAGGCATCCTAAAGTCGTAGATACTTGAAATAATTCTTCTCTATGCACATTATGAACACAAAAGAGAAATCTCCAGTTTCACACTTGTATGGTTTTTTGTGGTTTCACGTTTACTTGAGTCATTAGTAAGCTTTTCGAATCCGAAAACTATTAGTTTGCGCCATGCACAGCAGGACGCGACCCAAACACCTAACACAACTAATTAATCGTATCTCAAATTACTAATTATGTATACCCACCAATATCCTAACACCTTACTACATATAGTCCGGGATTTGTCTCCAGTCCGCTTTATATAGCTGGCACCAAAGAACATTCGTATTTCTCTAACTGGGTTAGAACAACCACCAATGCATGCCCTGAAGGGCTTTTAATCTTCAATAAGTAAGTTATAACCAATTACTTATTGAACTGTGAATAAAGAATGAGTAGCCAAATGGATTTAAATAAGGAATAAGTAACCAAATGTATGTAGAAATAGTTGAATCGGGAATAAGTAACTGGTTTCTTATTCCTTATTCAATCGGTAACTGGTTACTTATTCCTTATTCAGTCGGGAATAAGGAATAAGGAATAAGTAACCAACTTGACGTCAATATGAGTGTGTTAGTGAGAAACCAGCATACTGTACGAATGCGTTAGTAAATATTGTTTAGTACCATGTTGTCGTATACCCCCTAAAAGAATGTTTTAGTTTGCAATAGCATGATGAGCTAAAGGAAATAACTATTATTTTGTTTCTTTAGTTTTGTCCTATGTCAGAGTGAAAATGTTCAACTGATCAAGAATAGACAACATGTATGCTACTAGCATTGTCTTTACTTACTATAAAAGCAACATTATATATATATATATATATATATAGAGAGAGAGAGAGAGACAGAGACAGAGACAGAGAGAGAGAGAGAGAGAGAAGGATTAAGAGTTATATAAAAAAAAAACGGACTGAGATAAGAAAAGTAAGGTTAGCAAGAAAGCAAGATTTCTCTGTCGAATAGATGAGAAACATTAAACTATCACCCGAAGCATTCAGAACGTATTTTTTGTCTTTTTAGATAACTTGAAATCTTAAACTTTTATCTAGTTTTACTGATGCTAGCTACGTCAATTTTAAAGAATATGGTTTGATTCTACTGCACTTTTCATCAGCGGGCATTAATATTGTGATACTGATTCGATGTCTATAATCAGTATTTAAAATTGTCTAGAAGAGGTCATTTACAGCTCATAGACGGATAAAGGTGTTTAAGACATATGCAAAAAATATACAGACTGGTCCAAGATGCTATTTTCCCAGCAAATTGCTACAGCTCTGCTGGTTTACAATTACAATTTCTACGCGCTAAAGTATACCCTCTAGTTAACATGTGTACTGGAAACTTTGAATGTAACAGCATTGGTTGTGGCTGGTCTTGGTATGTACGCAACTAGGCTGGTCGAACGAACAAAATAAATATTAACCAGAGTACGGTAGTTCAAAAGATTTTACAGCGAACAATCAAGGTCATATCGAATTTCTAGATTTTTCAAGATCTCAAAAGCTTCGTGTTTTCTGCTGGCTCTAAATTTGCTTTGCCACTTTATTAATTACAATAATGTGATATGTGGTTCACGATTCTATTTAGCTTGTTTTCGGCCAAACACGAGTTTCGTCGTACGTTTATACTTTCACGGTTACTTGCCAGCAGATACAATTCGTAACCATAAACATTAGCCCTCAACCCAAAGAAATCATTGTGGTGTCAACGTCATCCATCGCGGCGACTGCACTCCTGTATTTTGTACAGAGATCGACGCTGTTCGGCCTCTGCCAGCAGGATAGTTTCAGGCGAAAATCGTGTGGGTCTTGAAGCATGGTAATAGGGAAACAATATTTCCTTCATGAGGAGAGTGATGTAAAGTTTCATACATCGGGGAGGGAAGCGAAGGGACGAGGGGATGGGTAACACCCACGCAGAAAGACACCTCCTTCCAGTCGCCGCGTGTAACTGACGAGACGGTGGTGTCGTCAAAGAAGATTTCAGTTTGCCCGATATCACTAGAACTATAAACAACATGAGCTTTTTCGCTCCTAAGCTCGATAAGAATTAATTGCCATGCCGTCTACCGGAAGGACCAGCGATATTTTGTTGTTTTGTTTTGTCGAATTGTTTTTTGGGGGGTGGGGGTGGTGAGCGGGCGTCTTCTGGCCAAATACTGTGATGTGGCAGAACGTGTACCTTACGATTACAACTCTTTGCGTAACTTATGATTGCAAGTCTTTTTTTCCCCTGACGATACTAGTGAAAGAGGGCCTCGCGACTTAACGTGGAGGTGAAAGAAGTAATAACCAGCACCTTGTACTTTGATAGTGTAGTTATTATTGTTGAGTGTGAATCCATCAATGTTTTAAGTCTTGCATTAATCTCAGCGATACAAGCTGGACTCATTTATTTCTGTAACCACCGCAACTAATAATTATCTCGGCCATTAAGGATATATTGAATGCGGCCTTGGACTAGATTCGTGCTTTCAATAAATTCTGAGTTTCAGTTCGTCTGCTATACAACGCTGACAGTCACTAATCACTAAGTCAGCTCCTAGGGACTTGATGCCGCAGCAGCTTGAGGGTAATTTCAGTGCGCGCCATAGCTCCTCTGGATATTCGAGCTTTACTTCGAGGAGGTAGCCCTTTGGCAAGCCCGATGTGATCGCTTCAAGTGCAGTGTAGATTCGGTCAACTTGAACACCCTTGTTGTCCGCAAGCTCTGTATCATAGCCAAGCCTTAACGATTGGCAGAATCAATCAGAGTGGGTTGTGGGGGCCATACGGCCAAGACTTCAGCCGCTAAGTGGCCTAGGATTTAATATACAACAATATAATAATAAATATATTTTCGCAAGGTACTTAGTTGTCTTTTACCTTATATGGTAAATTACATGGGCTTGTTTTGGCATTCGATTCATTTCCAAATTTCAATAAAGTCTGGGTCTAGGAAACACAAACTCTTGAAGTGGACCAGGCCTCTCTCAACCTCTAATGAGGCCTTATTAGAGTGGTACACTTTGGATATGTTATCTAGGGTTGTTGTCATTAGCATGACGCCAGCTTGGCATTGAAATGCCACCACGAATTCTCTTCTCAATATAGAATTCCTTATTAATATCCGTTAGTAGCTCAAGATTAACCGCAATTTCTCAGTCTTGATTCCGGGTGCTCTGTGATATTAGGCCGTTTAAAAGCCGTATTTCAAGGCCGTATTTTGTTGTCTATTAGCAATATGAACGCCTTGAAGATGTATACAAGAAGCAGAACATCTGTCTTTAAGAATAACTCAAGGTAGATTAAAAGAGTCTGGGCGACAAATGCCTTCCATACGTTGTGCACATGACTGTAGTCTTCCTTGATTATATCAGAACGATTTAGCTGGCAGCAGAAAACTTCAGTTGGTGGGAACTGTGTTTCTGAAAACCTGTCCCAAATACTCCTATATTCTTACGGGTAGATTCCCTTTTGGTAAGAAGGTAAGCATCGTGCTCTACATAGATCGCCGTGGTGTGAAATGCTTCATTGAACATGTCAGCATCGAGCGTTTCCAGGCTACTATTCATAAATTTGGGACTGTCAAAAATTGGAGCTGTCCCAGTGATAACGTGATATAATTTTCAAGATTATCTCGTATGGCACTTAAATGTTTTGTTCTAACTGTCCCTGTGGTGAGATGAACAAAACAACTGCGTAGATCATGTAGCGCGACTGGCACCTTCATTTTCTCCGGGAAAATTTAGTAGTTTTATTCCGCAAGCTGTATGAACTGCGCCGCAGAAATTGGTGCTCTAGGAAACGTCATTTTAAGCTTCCCCGACCTCACTGAATGGGGGCGCACGGAGCCGGTTAAGCCTACAGCACATCTGTCACATATTTAAGGCTCTATTCAGCAGACTTTCAACAAGCAGGCTAAATAAGCAGCATGCAATATAATGTACATTTCTCGCAACATCCAACAACAATATTCCAAAGGAAGTAACGAGTGCAATCCAGATTAGTACTATCTATCGATAAACAATCAGTTCGTAATATACGAATTTTTTTTTTCAACATAGCACGCGACATTCAATCCGATTTGCACTGCAACGCACCATTAGGTTGACATAGTCCAAAAACGTCCACTTACTTTAACAATGAATTTTTCCGTTTGTATTTATTGGGCAGTGTAAATAACAACCTTCTATGAGGATCAAAATAAAGAGAATAATCACCAGTTAAAGATATGGGTAATAAAATTCTAAAACCAAATGACACCCATTACTGAAATAGTATTTTCTGAACGCCCACATGACCTGTATGACTTTGATTTTAGCATCATAATTTCTCCAGCTTATGTCTGGACATTGCCTTTAATTAAACCATTGCTTTTCCTAAATTATTTTCCTGGAGCGGTTTGAATTCATCTATTTCTAATCTGATATACTCATTCAAATCAATTTTCTATAATATATCAGAATAGAATCTTGTCCTAAAAAGACACCGAGTTTTCATGCTGTTGCATAGTCCATGTATCACGGCTACGAAACAAATAAAACTTGCGTAACTCAATGCCAATTGAAAATAAAAGCTGCATATCCTTGCACGATCAATCGCAAATGAGAAAAAGGTTGTACAAAGTCAGAATAATGAGACTATTTCATTTAAGATTAAACACGACCGCTCCGGTAGCCTCAGTGGTTAGAGCGTCCGCTTCAGATGCAGGAGGTCGTGTGTTCAAACCCCGGCCGAGTCATACCAAAGACGTACTAGCAGCTGATCGCTTGGCGCGCAGCATTAAGAGGTTTGTGTTAGGACTGGTCGGCCTAGTGTCAAGAGAATGTACCTGGTTGGGGCATTAGTAGTATAGTGGGGCTGTTTACGGACAATGGGAAAATACATCACAGACCACCACCACCCCTCCCCGGGCCCGTTTACGGACAAGATTTATAGGGACAAAAAATCACCCTGGGCACGTTTACGGACAATGGGAATTTTGTATAGGGACAAGAGGAATGGCACAGGTAGGGTGACGTAACGGCACTGGACACTTGCAACAATGTAGCAAGTACCGCGACGTCATACCACCTGTGTCATTTCTATATAAAGTTTGAATCATTCGCGTTCGTGTTTGTGGATATTATAATATTATACCCAAATTATAAGACTGACTAAAAAAATTTAGATAAGAGAATAATGTTTTTGTGAGTTAAAAGATAAATTATGCAATCGAATAAATTTTTTTAGGCAAGAAAGAATAAATCTTTTCGAGGCAGTGGAGTGGCTCAGAAAAGGGCCGTTGTTTGCTATGTTAACACCATTTCGTTAACATAGAGGGCATCGCATAGGTCTTCTTCTCTTTCTCAAACTTCGTCTAACCTCTGGTCCATAAATTAGAACTCGCTTCAGACAGCCTTGTCTTTCCACATAGGTCCTTCTTTTCCAAACGCTTGTCTCGGTGATCCTAACGATTCTCCATGATGGTCTCACATACATGGGTAAGTCCGTACAGAACAGCATCGACGATACCAGAGTAGACGATTCAACGTTGGTCCACATCTTTGTGACGAGGAACAGATGAAGGGAATGAAGTGAACCGCGTTTATTTATAGTGGAAGACTGGATCGAAACGGATTGAAATTGTTCACCAATCCCAACATGCGTTACAAAATTCAGTCACTTCGCGGAGTCTGTCTTCCAATCCGAAGAGAGCTACCTGTGACGTCACATTCCCTATATAGGTGCGCTAGCGTCTGGCGCAGTGAATCGATGCGGCATTGTTTTGTGAAACATGACTGAAACTAAGAAGACAATGAATTGGGGTGCACCGGCTTTGGTGACGAAAAGCGATGGCATAGCAGTGGCTACCAAAGTTAACACAGCGCTACTTCCTGAAGAGGTCGATTTCAACTGGGATTTAGTAGATTTTCTCTCTTCGCAAGAATTTGTTCCAGTACCAGTACCTTCGCCACCTTCTCCTTCTTTACCACACGTCGAGGATTTTAAACAAAGACAGAAAGAAGAATTGGAGAAAATTTTACAGCAGCAGAAAGAGGCAGAACAAGCATTTCTCCTTGAACAGCAACAGCGAGAAGAAGAGGCAAGAAGGAAACGACAGGAAGAAGCAGAAGAGAAGAAACAAGGTCTAGGAGAGAAAGAGAACAGTGAACCTCAAACGGTAACGGTACTCTTGGACATTTTGGCAGAGTTAAGAAGTCTGAAACAAATGTATCAGACTTCTTTATTACGACCCAAGAGAAAAAGACCTTCCCGAGCCAAACAGTCTAATCCGGTTAGTACACCGGAGATACCACCCCTAGTGATTTCTGCTAAATCATTAAAATGAGCAAGTCCAGAAGTAGGTCTTGGCCGTGGCAAAGGCTTAAGACAGTTAAAGCTGATTGCTTCTCGTTCCTGAGTTTGTTTTTTGAAAAAAAAAACAAACACCCAACGGTCCTTTTCAGGGCCACTCACTTCTTTCGAAACGAGACACTATTCATTTTGCCAAAATCAATTAAAACTCAAAACCCTTTTATTTTTAAACCCTGTGATGTACGTGTGTGAGTACGTGAGTGTAGGTCTTATTATTCTAAACAATCAAAACCAAGAGACACTTACGTTTTTTCAGTCTGGTCTATTCTGGTACAAATATTTACAATTCAATGTCACAACACAACATAACACAACACTTTTAAAAAGTTCATAGACTTCTTCTGTGTCTTTTTTCTTCTTTCACTCTCTCTCTGTTTTCTGATTTTCTTCACTTTCACAGTTTTTTCCTCCTCTTCTTCCTCACTTTTTTCTCGTCTTCTTTTCTTTTCTGTCTTCTCTTTCTGAACGTGTCGGGGTTCTTCTTTTGCCGAGGGTACCTCTTCTTCTTCCTCCTCCTGCTCCTGTTGTTTCTTAGGGCAGTCTGAAGACCAATGTCCTTTCTCTTGACAATGATAACAGGTATCTTGACTTTTGTCTCTTCTGACACTGGTCTTTCTTTTTTGACGGTCTGGACATTCTGTAGCCCAATGCCCTTTCTTCTGACAGATATAGCAAGCATCTTGACTTTTATCTCGAAAGGAGGGAGAGTAGTCCGTCGGCTTGTCTGAAGAAAACTTTCGTATGACACCTCGCAAAGCTCTAATCAGAAGTTCGATCTATGTGGGTTCTTCCATCGTGCTGGTCAGCTTGAGAGTGAAATGAATACTGAGAGGGAAGGCACCAGCCCTTTATATATGCACTAAGCCTGACATGGATATAAAGGGGTCTATAGCGTTTCAAATGTTGTTATTTGACATTTTGCAGTCAAGATGAAACGATCGCATCATTTCGTAAAGAAAGGAGAAGAAAGTAAGAGGCAGAAACGTGATTTATCGCCTCACACAGTAGCTGAAGTCTTGGCTCAAATTCATGCCAGCGATTTTGAAGATGAGATGAGTGAGCCAGAATCTAAGCCCAGAGAGTCTGCACCCAGTCAAAATCCATCACCACCAGTAAACCCTGAAAAGTACTATCACATTCGAGAGACTGAAAAACGCTCTTTCAGAAAATTTAGAACTACAGCCTACATGTACGAGGGTGAAGTTTAAAGATTTCAAGTCCGACGTACCGTTGGAGAAAGCAGAAGGGTTCATCACCGATGTGTGGGATTCTTTGTTAACCACACTGAAACAGCAATGTGAAGCCAAAGAAGACGATCGCTTGCGACTTTCCATTCATCACGACAGTTTGAAGTCCCCCCGTTTGGATCGAATTTAGCAGCCCAGCAGAATTGACACCTTCCAAAGTCATGGACAAGATTCAACACGTACAACAATCCAACGACAAGTTTCACATCACCGATGGAAAAGCGACACTGTTCATGACCCACGTGTCTCTTCCCCAAAGGACAGGACGCAAAAAGGTGTTCTTGGTAGACATTCTTCGCAGCACAAAAAAGAGTCTTGTCCAAATTAACAATCCTCAAGAAGAGATGTGTTTAGCCCGTGCCATCGTGGTGGGACGAACGTATGCCGACAAGAACGACACGGCAGAATGGAAAAGAGCCTGGAAAACTATTCAGAAATCTAGTCGAGCAAAACAACGAAGAGAAGCAGAACTCCTGTTACAGCAAGCAAGACTATCCAAAGACACACCCTGCGGTATTCCTGAAATGCAAAAGTTGCAAGACGTCTTAGCTCCACGCTACACCTTGAAAGAGCACCATCAAGAAGTGCGCGGACCTCTGTTGTTTCGAGGCAAAAATTTCAAAGACGGAAAATACATTCACGTCTATCATCACGATGAACATTTCGATACCATTACCAGTATCGCCCCTTTCCTGGGATACAGTTATTACTGTGAGAAATGTGACTATGGCTATAACAATTGAGAGCAACACAAGCATTGCGGATCGAAATGTGAGGGATGTTTGGCCTCTAACCCCTGTCTGGACCAAGGACAAGAACCTGTGCATGGCCCTGCTTGTCAGCGCACGTTTGTCAGCCCTTTCTGTTACCAACAACATTTGAAGACGCAAGGTTCACAGCAGAAAAGTGCTTGTCAGCTCCTGAGATTGTGCCCTTCTTGTGGACAAAGCATACGTACCAGTAATGCCAAGGCGCATGTATGTTCAGGAAAGAAGCGATGTCACATATGTCACCAAATCATGGACTTGGAACACCAATACTACATTCAAAAATACCAATCCAAACATGAAGAAGAAGAAGATAATGACCAGAAGAAAGGAAAATTTCATCTTTTTCGATTTCGAATGCATGCAAGAGACTGCCATTCACATTCCTAATTTCTGCGTGGCTCATCGAGCGTGCGAGAAGTGCATCCAAGAGCCTATCTTTACTCATTGTCCTCACTGCAGCAAAATTCTTGGAGTACGTGAAAAAATCTTTCGGGGACCAAACACGCTAGCTGATTTCGCCCAATGGATCTTAGACCCTATCGACGAGACGTGGAGCCAAGAAGACATCGAACGTTACGGGGATTGTCATCGCTATGCCACGGTGATGGCTCACGATTTTTCGGGATACGATGGACAATTTCTCCTTAGATACTATACGGAACAAAGTACCGAATGTCCGAAAGTGACTTTGAACGGAGCCAAAATCATTTCCATGCAAGTGGGACAAGTGCAGTTTAAAGATTCGATGAGTTACTTGGCCATGCCTTTGAGTCGCATGCCTAAAACGTTTGGAATGACAGAAATGGCCAAAGGCTATTTCCGCACTTTTCCAATACCGAAGCCAATCAACACGCCGTTCTACCCCATTTGCCCGAGGCTCACTACTACGACCCTGACAACATGCGTACCGAACAACGAGAAGCTTTCTACGCTTGGTACCAGATTCACCCCTCGGACCCCCGTCGACTTTCAGGAAGAAATGTTAAAATATTGTCGTTACGACGTGGATATTTTACGGCGTTGCTGTGGAAAATTTCGAGAACTGTTCATGGAACACGGTAGGATCGACCCTTTGAAAGAAGCATGCACCATTGCCAAAGCGTGTTCCTTAGTGTACCGTCAACGACTCATGCCCGAAAACACCCTGGCTGTCATCAGTCCTCAAACAACTAATTTTGTCAAACGTCAATACTCGGTCAAAGCCCTACGCTGGCTACATTACTTGTGTGACAAGGAAGACAAATGGATCCAACATGCTCGCAACTGAGTAGGCGAAAAGACCATCGGAAGGCATTCGGTAGATGGCTGGGACTTAGAAAACCCACAGATCTTGTACGAGTTTAACGGTTGCTTATTTCACGGATGTCCCATCTGCTACCCTCAATGTGACACGACAAATCAGTTTTTACAACGGACCATAGAAGACTTGTACGAGGCCACTTGTCAGCGACGCTTGAAGTTAGAAGAGCAAGGATACCAAGTGATAGAAATGTGGGAACACGAGTACGATCAGCGATTGAAAACCGATCCCGAGTTTAAGCGCATCGTGGAAAGTTGCAAGCTGGCCGACCCACTGAACCCGCGGGACAGTTTGTACGGAGGACGGACGAACTCACCTGTTTGCTCTACCAAGCCGACGAGGAGAAAGAAGAAGAAAACAAATACTTGGACGTGTGTTCTCTGTATCCGTACGTGTGCAAATATTGTCACTTTCCTGCAGGGCACCCGAAACTGCTGACGGAACACATCGACCTGGACAACATTCGCCAATACGAAGGATTGATCAAGTGTAAAGTCTTGCCTCCCACGTACTTGTACCATCCCGTTTTACCTCACCATTGCCAAGGAAAACTGATGTTTCCCTTGTGCCGTACTTGTGCCGAAACATGCAACCAAGACCGACCTTGTCAGCACAGTCAGGAAGAACGCGCCTTGACGGGAACGTGGGTCAGCGTGGAATTGTTCAAAGCTCTGGGCTTGGGATACCAACTGTTAGAAGTGTACGAAATTTACCACTTTCCCAAGACAGAAAAATACCACAAGGGCGACGAGACTCAAAAAGGCATTTTTGCAGACTACGTGAATGCCTTTTTGAAACTGAAACAAGAAGCTAGTGGCTATCTTCCTGGTGCGACACTCCCGAAGACTAAAAGAAATTCAAAGGGAAATACTGGGAGCAGGAAGGCATCACTTTAGACCACATCGAGGAAAACGAAGGAAGGCGATCGTTTGCCAAAGTGATGTTGAATTGTTTGTGGGGCAAAATGGCACAACGACCGTGTTTACCCAAGACGGAGTATTGGACAGAACCTTCCCTCTACTTCCAGATGATTCACGACAAAACTAAATACATGAAACACGTGGACGTCCTTCGTGAGGACTTGATCTTAGTCAATTACGAAGAAGAACTGGACTTTGTAGAAGCCGACGAATTTGGAAATGTCATCATTGCGGCTTACGTGACAGCCCAAACTCGCTTAAAACTGTACGAAGCTTTAGAACTGTTAGGAGATCGTGTGCTGTATTTTGACACGGACAGTTGCGGCTACATTGTTCGCCTGGGTCAACCTCACCCTGTCATCGAAGGAGACTGTTTAGGAGCATGGACGGACGAGCATCCCGACGACAAGATTCTAAGTTTTGCAAGTGGCGGTCCCAAAAATTACGGCTACGAATACCGTGACAGACAAGGAAAAGTGCATACGGAGTGCAAAGTGAAAGGATTGACTCTCAGTTATCGCACCAGTCGACTGGTGAACTTTGGCGTCTTGAAAGAAGCCTTGAAGTCTGGACAGGATGGAAATTTTAAAGTGACCACCCACGAACCGCACAAGATTGTACGTTTACCCACACACCAAATCGTTAGCCGGCCCTTGGAAAAAGTCTATCAAATCATGTACCAGAAGCGAGTTCGGCTTCCCAATCACTTCACTTTACCGTACGGTCACGACGATATTGGCCAGCATATAAAAAAGGACAACGTTCAAGACCGATAGTTCATTGTGACTACCATTGCCAAGCAAGAAAGATGAATCCTTTCAAACAGCAAGTTTCAAGCAAGAGCAAGCTCGAGTGCGATGCTGTGCCTTGCTATGGCAGGGATGTCGTACGCTATGACCATAGCGATTCAGTACCACATCATCACGGGAACTTTGCTATAACTACTACTACTACCATACCTACCATGGAAAGTGATGTTGTGCGTGTCAAACCTGACGGATGCGAAAGTGATGCCACTCGTTATCGTACACCTTTTCACTTTACTGGTTTTCATGGTGGATGTCATCATTATGAATCCATGCGGCTACCACCCTACGGATGTCATGCAATTCTGAGCACACTCCTACATATTTCACCGTACCCTCATCGAAATGAACCTGTGAAAGACGAATATTCGTTCCCTGTGCGTTTGCCTGAATACTGCGACTATGAAAGTCGGATCCAAACCTTCCGAGGAAAATGGCCAAAATATCATGGAGGACCTACCCCCGAAGAATTAGCTAGAGCTGGATTTATCTACTTGGGAGAAGGGGATAAAGTCAAGAGCTTCAGTTGTAGTGTGTCACTTAACGAGCGG
>JAECUM010014985.1:0-67163 GCA_016617855.1 Megalonaias nervosa | reverse complement strand
ATATATATAAAGAATACAAATCATATGGCGAATAACAGTCATTTCAAGTGCACTGGATCCAGCAAGGGATCACGTACGTCAGGGATTGATTAAGATAAATGCAATAAACTGACAACGAACAGTGCAAAACTAATATCTAACTAGCTTGAGCGCTTTCGACTCTTAATGAGTCTTTTTCAAAGGCATATACAAAACATAGACATGACAAGCAAATAAAACAGAAAAACCGTAGTGTTTGCAAAACTTTACATGGCTGTTTCTACAGGAATTAAACCTCCAAATGTATTATGTTTCAACTAGTTTATATCAACTTGTTGCGGATACTGAAAATTATTTGTATTAACCTAGAAAACGATAAGCCATAACGACATCTGGTATTTTGTGTACATTTATGTAAGCGCAAATTACATCCCGAATATTTCATTGTTATAGAAGTAATTGTAGGCTATTAAGCAAATTTAGAGAATTTTTCAAAAGTAAAATGTGTCGGATGCAAAAGATAGTTTTATTTGTGCATGGCTGTCTTTTTCTAGTCTTCTTGGTTTAAACCGCTTGGTTTCAATGTTCTAAGGCTGCTTATCCAGTAAGATTCCTTTTCTTTCCTTGTTTCGGAACTCCAGTTGGGGTTGTTAGCAATTGCAATAAGTGTTATATCACTGAAAGTGTGACCAGGGGAGGAGAAGTGTTCTGCGACCGGGCTTCTGTACAGCTTCTTTGTCATCCAATCAGATCCATAAAGGTTGATCCTTTTATGTAGCTTTTCAGTTTCTCCGACATATACTGAAGGCTACAGATCTTACATGTGATGAGGTAAATTACATTCTCTGTTTTGCACGTTTTGTTTGGACCATGTATGTTTAGTTTTTCTCCAGTCACTGTGCTAGAAAATGTCCTGGTCTCTATCATATGTTGACAGGTTTTGCATCTTGTGGCGATAAAAGAATGTAATATACGAATACCAATAGGTACAAGAAAATCTGACATACTTGCATTATTATCATTGTATGAGGATGAACATCTGCTATTGCTACTGACGCTGCTGAGCATGTTCGTGGCAAATCTCAGCAATTACAAGTACCTGAATTTAAGTTTCATAATCTGGTGGTGAATTAGAAAATCATGTAAAGACGCTCGACAACTGTTACTGAATATGATTCCTGGTATTATATCGATGTTACAACGCACTGGTACATCAGGAGTTAAAGCAGATATTGTTCTTAATGGGCATTTAATTATGCCGCTTGATCATAGCAATAATGGATTTGAAATTACAATACTGTTGATTCACAGCTGTGCTTGTAGAATTCTAAGTTGCTGAGACACCAAGGTCATAGATGCCAAAAGCGACGAAGGAATTAATAGATTCTCGAGACGTTGGAAAAATGCTCCAATGCAAGATTACGATGGGCTCTTCACAGATGTGCGCAAGTTCAAGTACATATTTCCCCATACCATCCGTTTCGGGGATCAAGTTATAACCAACGCCAGAGCATGTTTCGCCTCGGTTAGTGATAAATGTAATAAATAGTGATGATAGATGTTTTGAATGGGCAGTCTTAATCGCGTTAGACCCAGCTAGTGGTAACAAAGATAGATCTTGATTATACCAGCAGTACTTAAACTTAATTTGTGTGACATAGTTCTTTTTGATAGTATAAAAATTCCGTTGCAGGTTACTAAGACCTCACTCAAATAGTGTGAAAATCTTAACCCATGTATCGTTGTTAATATGTTCGCTTGGGATAAAGGCATTTAACCGTTTTTACTATCCCCACAAGGACAAAGCGAGTGAACTCAGATAGATATGTTGTTACTTGGTTCAGTTCATTACGTTGGATATATAATTTGGACCGGTTGCTTAAACGACAGAGTAAGCACGCTGGTAAAAAAGTGTACTTGCAGACATTGCATGTATGTATTTAACACCCATGAACTGACTTTTACTGCCGTGGAATCAGTCAAAACCACTGTTACCTATTATGCCAGAATCAGGTAAAAACATTTTGAAATTTACAGCGGTACAACGAAAAATGAAAGTACCATATATTACATATGCGGACTTCGAATGTCTCGACGTTTCAGTTTGAAGTTCTGGTTCCAACGACCATACGACAAATGCAACAAAAGTTGCTGAACAAGTCCTGTTACGACCCTATGGTCTTAAACTAGGTAAGAGAAAGAAACAAGCACAATAAGTTTTGTGAATCGTAACAAATAATTTAATTCTCTAAGTTACAAAAATGAAAATTTGAGAGGAACTTACAATTTTATGAATTAAATCTAAAATAATTCTAAACGTTCTGTCACAAGTCCAAAAAAATAGACTGGTCCGAAATTAATTCCAGGTCCTGAGTTTGCTGATATACCAACAGTCTTGATGTATTACAACATCATCGCTAGCCAAGGTTCTAATGTGTTAACCATATCTACTCCTTCGCGGATGGATCAGATATTTCAGTGCTTCAGGTCTGTGAATTTCACTGGATGCGGCGGCAAACCACCGCAACCAATCAAAATCATGTTGTTCAAATTTGAACACTACTCCTACATTATCGAGACAAGTGAAGCACACAACTGGAATGAACTAATAAATAAGCAATTATCCACTGCCGATCCGTGTCTGTACAAATCCATCCTTTCTCTCAAATACACCTGCAATGGCCTCGGTCTGGTACGTTGTCACACTTTCGATGTTAAACTTACAAAGTATCTTTCTGAAGCCAATTGCCTCCATCATTTTCGACCGATGTACAATGCACCGCTGTTACATGAAATTGGCTAGTTGGCATTAAAAACTAAGGGAAATGACATCCAATGGATTTCGCCAGGACAGACCACCGAAATATCTGATCGATCCACCAAGGTGTAGATAGGGCTAACATATCGGAACCTTGGCTAGCAAAGATGCTATTACAATGGCATTGCCAGAATGTCTTTGAATGAATTCACAATAATCCCAAACTGTTGCTTAGCCCAGAGAGTCAGATGAGGCCTTTGTTATTCAAATAAATAATTTAAATAATAATTTCTCTCAAATTAAATCTAAACAAAACATTAAATAACATATACATACTAATACTAAAACAAAAACAATAGTAGGAAATAGGAATCGTAATAATTGTTCACTTCTGTCCTTATACACATCTCCAAGACTCTATTACGGCCCTAAGTCGCAATTCATTCCAAAGTGACATAGTTCACAATACATCCCCACATGAGATATTTAGCAATATTCAACCATCCAATCAGACAATGAACCCAAACCTGTAAGCATGTATATTATCAAGGCTGAGTTTAAAACTAATAAAAAGCCTCTAACTAAAAATAAAATCATGGACTAAATGTTAAACAGATAATAGAGATGTAAATAAAAGTCCAATGAGAAGTTTGTTACACTGTTAACGGTGTGATGGGCAAACTGAGCCGCCAATGTTGTATTGTGGCAAGGATTCATTTTAGGTGTTTCTTAAATCGCTTTAAGCTGTACATGCCTGATGACATGATTATGACCAGTAATGATATTGATGAGTTTCATATGGCCATGTATTGCTGAATCGGTGATGGTGCCGTATTACAAGGATTTCAAATTCATGATCACTCACATTGCTGGAACTTTTAGAGGATCTGACCACAACGCATGCAATTTGCAATTATGAGTTAAGCAAAGTCAAATAAAAATTCCTGTAGTGATTCCTAATCTGCGTGGGTATGATGGCCATTTAATATTGCAATCAGTGGCATCAGCGTCAAAGGCGCAATTAAGTGTTATTTCAAACAACATGGAAAAATACTTGACGTTTAAACTCGGACAATTACAGTTCATCGATTCGTTACAGTTTCTGAATTCGTCCTTGGACAAGTTAGTTAGCAATCTAGGGGTAGAAAACTTCAAAATCACTTGTAGATATTGTGCCACTAACACCGGATTGTTAACTAGAATAGGTGTGTACCCATGCAAGTACATGCGCGCGCAAACAATCCCCACATAGACGGGTATAATCCATCTGCCCCAAATAATTACATCATGGATCTTGACGCCAATTACCTTTACGGATGGACACTTATGCAGCCGTTACCTGTCGGTGGGTTTCAGTGGATTGATCCCACACAAGTTGACATACAAAAACACGTTTACGATTACAATAGCAATATCGACCGCAGTATCGTGTTCCATTTGATGGCTAAAGCTCATGAGTACAAAACGAGCATTGAAAAAGCCAGACTTTATGTTCGCTGTGTGGAGGTATTAGCTAAGTGGGAAACGACATCTATCAGACTTTGAACAGAACAGCAGCCAAGTATCCACTAAGACGAGTGGAAGTGAAAGCCTTCACTATTGGCTCTGGACTCAGATTCAAGATCATGTTTTAACAACAGTAGCATGGCTACTTACACTGATCAAATCATAGATTTTCATTTCAAGTTCAAGTTGATGGATAAAAAAGCAGCATGGATACTTACCATATTTTAACACGATCAAACGCTCATTGAGTCAAATCACTTAATTGTGTCCATGAGAGAATTTTTTCAAGATGGCCGGACGTTGTGAAAAGATAATTGTCTTTTTTAGTTTTGAAAATAACCCAGTGTGTTGATATGTTCTTTCACATTACACTCTATCGATCTTGGCCATGTTTTCTTCCGCGTACCGAATCGGATGGATGTTTTCGTTCGTCCCCTTCATTTACATTAAACCACTCAAATGTGATAGTCGGTTATGTACGTACGTGTAATGTGTGTAAAGTGAGTTTTGGATAGTAATCAATAGGTGGGCTTTTGTATAGTAGAGTGTGTGTTGGATAGTAATAATACCGTGAGTATTGGTTTGTATATTTGTGTGATTTCATCCCGTTCTGTTACATCATACCGCTTTGGAGGATAGTTGGTGTGATTTTGTTTAGACAGAACGCAAGGCGTTCTGGATAGTGTGTCTGGGTGTTCGATAGTAACAAAAAGGTGGGTGCTGGATAGTAATGAAATTGTGGGTGTTAGATAGTACTCAAAACGTGGCTGTTGGAACGTGTGGCAGACAGTGGGTGATAGATGGTACTAAAAATGTGAGTTGGTTAGTAGGGTGCGTGTTGTATAGTAATTATAATGCGAATATTGGATAGTAATGAAAAATCGTTGTTGGATAGTAGGGGTAAAACTATAACCTCTACAATATACAATACATTGTCAATACACGTATTGACTGGACTTTTCATCATTAGAGAGTCTGTCATTGGTTGGGCGTAACCGTTTTACAGGTGTTGACATATTGCTTGTGTCTCCAGTATGCAGATTACAGATTGACATAGATTTATCGTCTGTTCATATGCCACTCTCATCCATGACAAAACAATGGTAGATAAAACTACTTTTAAACAGACTACTTGTTAGCTGGCATTGATTTTGATTCGACCTTTTAGGCTATCTCATACAGCTCCATGTGATCAGATGCAGGACTCATCTTGATTACTACACCATTTAAGTTGCATTGCATGAATGTACTGTTTATTACCAATTTCATGTCTTCGCTTGGAAGGAGTGACGGTGTTACCTTTAAAGCAAGGAATATCTGATCTAGCACAAGTCCGAATGTGACAGTGAAGATAACTAACAACCAAATCATTCACATTGTACTTACTGCAGATGCAAAACAACTGCCGCTGCCACATGTACTCGTTTCTGTGAGTCGAATACGAAATTAATGACAACACCCACTCCCGTTCTACAAATTAACAAGGTGACTATATTTAGTAACTCGTGTTGTTTGGAATCTGCCCCCTTGCCGATTCTGTGCTAATATTTTTTAAATCCCGTCGGTACGTTCAATTACTGATTACATATCTCATCGTAAACATAGACATTCCAAACTTTTTCCCCATTTACAATTTAAGTACTTTACGATCATTTAATAGCCACCTCTGTGCCAGTACATCCAGTGCGTCACGCAATAAAGAAGCTATAGTTAGTTCTGAATGGTGGTTATTGTTCTACCCTGGACTTGAATAAACAATAACTACCAATCAAAACTGAATTAAAAATGTTTCACTTCGTGACACACCGGCAGTATAGTCTTCAAAATCGATCCTAGGAGACAATATAAAAAGCATCAGAATAAACTTGGCATAAAGTGGTTTTATTAAATGATCGGTAAAGTGTTTAAATCATATGTGGAATACAAATCTGGAATGTTTTATTTACGTAGATATATGTTATCAGGGGCTGAACACGCAGACGGGGAAATAATTAGGATGTAATTGGCCAGTGGGGTGGTGGTTTAGATTTCAAACCAAGCGAATTAATCATCTTGTGTTAATTTGTATAAGGTGAGTGGATGTTAATAGTATTTCTTTATTACTGACAGAAATTAGTACATGCGCGTGGAACCGCTGTCTCAGACGAATTCTCATTTTAATGAACAAAAAAGCAAGCGACTAATAAATATTTACGTAATGCTGAAGATTAACTTAATTTGTATTTGGTAAATATCGTTCTGCATCATTCATCATCTCTTGTATCGATATGGACAAATTATCGAATCATCGATAAATTATTCAAAGCCCTGTTGGATAGTACTCAGAAAGTGAGTGTTGAATATCCATCTACTATTGCAACGATCACAGTGAGAAATAATTTGACTCGTATAGATTGCTTCCCCTGTGTGATTTTCTCCTTTTCTTTTACATCATACCCTTTTCGCCGAATAGTTGGTGTGGAGTTTTTGGACTGTAAACAAGGCGTTGTGGATAGTGCGCACGTGGTACTAGAAAGTAACCAAAACGTGAGTGTTGGATAGTTATCACAAAATGTGTGTGGATAGTACTAAAAATGGTTGCTGGATAGTATATCAAAAATTGGGTACAGGATAGTAACCAACATGTGGGTGTTGGATAGTAGGATGTGTGTTGAATATTTAAAACAAAAGCGCGTGTCGGATAGTAAGTCAGAAAGTGTTGGATCGCTTGTTGTGTGACTTCATTCCCTTCTTTTGCATGATACTCTTTTCGTCGGATTATAGTTGTGGGCTTCTAGTCATTAGACTCTATATTTCGGATAGTATATGAGGTATGGACATTAGATAAGTAAGTAATTAGATAAGTTATAAGAGAATATTGGATAGCAGATAACTAAGCAATTGGATAGCAGATGAAAATGTCTCATGTTATATTTCCGTAGACTCCTATTAGTTTTGGATTGGAATAAAAACAGTTACTGGATGGTATATGTGGTGTGTTTTTGGATTGTACTAAAACAGCGATTGCTGGATAGAATATATTGTGCGCTGGATTGTAGTAAAAAGGTTTTAATATAGGATTTCTCGTTGTGCTCCATATGGTCCAACGATGTAAACCTACCGGCTGATGGTAATTCCCGTAGTGTCCCAAAGTGGCACATACTACTGCCGCATTGTTGGCCTTCCAACCAGTTTGGTTAGGCAGTGGACACTTCATAGAGATGAGTATCATTTACATCTGGTAGAGGACGGGGAAGCGATAGATGCTTCTTCAAGCCATGGAGGACAAGTCGTTCGATAGCAGTAGTGAGCATAAAGGTTTTTAATTTCCTCAGCCAAACCCCCTATTTTGCACTTGGACCATAGCATGACTTTTACCCTCTCTCCCCGATCCCGCCAGGTTAGTCTAAACAAAAACAAAAACTACTTTGTTGAGGCAACAGCGTCGATTTCATTATCGATTATCTAACTCGAGGACCTATCAAGGAAATCATCATCGTCGTCAGACAAAATAGGGTTCGCTAAGAAACCATCCCTTTTATGCTCACTACTGCGGATAATTTTTAATATTTACACAAAATTTTACTATTATCTATTTTTGACATCCACACAAAATTTACTGTAATAATCAATCTAAAAAAATCCACCTTACTAAAATCAACATTATCAGACTTTTTATATCCTAACGCGAATGTGTTAATGCCATCAGAACAGTATCTCTTCTCATCAAAATTACACAGACATCATTTCAACATAACCAGAAAATCTGTCTAGCGTAGCCTTATAAGTATTGAATCTTATCACCTTACCTACTAAATTTCTTTTGATGCCTTTTGCTAGATTTTTTTTTTAAACTTTGTTATCTGACAGTTTTAGACAGTACATTTTACTTCGTAATCCGACAAACTCAACGAAAGGAACAAAATTTGTTTCATCCTTAAACTTTTCTATCTCTTTGTGTTATTGTCACAGTGAAATCCGCTGGTTTTTGGATAATCTGAAAGATCATATAATTCTTGGCTATCGTAAAACTCTTGATAAATATTATAAGATTCTGTCTTGTACATTAGCGAGTCAGTGTCTGTAAATAACAGCTCTGCATCAGGCCACTTAACCCTAACAAAATCATAGTGAAACCAGTACATTAACTTCTTTGATATCTCAAATACTGCCATACCGACATAAACTGGTTTGTTCAACTTCAAGCATGTCTTTCGTCGTTGAACGGCTACTAGATTTTCATTAAGTATTTTCATACTAACAAAATCATCAGATACAATAAGTATATTACTACGTTCCACGTCATTAACGAGCTCAATATTGACCCGCTTTCTGATAGTTTCCATAGTCTTGCCAAAGACGCTGTTATTCATGAGCTTGAAAAAGGTTTTATTGAATTCTGTTTTTGAAACTGTTCTTCGGTTAGACTTAACGTCGATATAATCTTTCATCCAACACCACGGATTAAATTTTAAAACTCGATAACTTTTCTTAATATTAGACCATGATCAAGTTCTTGTTTCAAATTTTTATATTGTAAAATGTATCTCCGTTTGTCAACGTTGGGAACTAGTTTATGAACAACAGAATTCTTAATATTAGACCATGATCAAGTTCTTGTTTCAAGTTTTTATAGTGTAAAATGTATCTCCGTTTGTCAACATTGGGAACTAGTTTATGAACAACAGAATTGTTTGAGATAGATATACCCTGCGAATACTTTCTCAGTTCATCAGATAATAAACTGTAGTCGATCAGCATTGATTCTGGACAAAATGGATAATCATTATGCTTATCATGAAGCTCAACAGGATAGATCAACTTCAACAAAATAACTAACATTAGGATGCTAAATCCCGCTGTTACGATTTTATCAGTTTCATCCAAAAAACTGTTTTTCACTGATCAATCTGAAACCACCAACTGGCATAGTCTCCGACATACCGTACCTATACGGGTTGTTGGCATCGAGGTAGATTATAAAACTTGATGGCGCCGTATTACCATAGTTGTGGAAATATTTATTATTAGCCTTTGCATATTTTTTGTTATGACGCTTATTCCTCCTCGGATTCCACACTCGATGAAATAGAACATGTCCGGGTCTGTTAACAGTTCTAGTTTTATTTTGCTATGTTTCAGTAATGCATGCCAGCTTATTCCGGGTACCGAATAATACCAAGCTAGGTCGAGTCAGTAGCGCTGACATCTCTGATGTCAGCACTACGGACTCGACCTAGCTTGGTATTATGCATTTTATTTTATCGTTGTTGTTAATTTTCAGACGGTTTATTATGTTTTTGTTGCCGAACGCTTCAACTGTAATATGAGAATCATATCCTCTGAAATTGTGAAAGACAACAGGAACGAAATCCGGTACAGTATATTTTAAATTACATTTGTCATGTGCTGGGCCGCGATACTTTCCAGTAATATGACAATGATCTTTTACTCTATCTTGATCAAGAGCCCGTTCAGAAATATGACATATGACATTTTACTGCAGTAATATCGGCTTCTTGTTTTATTATCAGCGGTTTCATTTTTTTTCGTTTTAGCGAGTAACATAAGGATAAAATCAATCTCGTTGATAATGTTTTTCAGAAGCCAAACAATAAGGTCTGTTCCACGATAAATCTTTATTGATTTTGACAAACGTTTATCAGCAGCACAGAAAACTTTATACGCTACTCCACAAGGAATATGTTCTTGAATTTTTCTTATCGAAGATTTATCAGAGTTATTTTCTGCTCCTAGCACTGGAAGTAAAATAGACTCGAAATCTGCATATATTATAAAAGGCACTTTCATCTTGTGTCTGTAATTTGTAAATGGTAATATCTTTTCATCTTCGCCAGGCATATATATCCTCTGTACGTCAGAGAAATATTCGAGATGACGATCGAGAACCAGCCTCGACTAACAGCCATGTAAGCATCTAACACATAAATGTTTCTTTTCTTTATGTTTGTTATACTGACCTCCGACTAGCCTGTTAATGTTCTTGATCCACACGTAAAGATTTTTATAAAATAGTAAGTTTATTGTTGTTTGTGCGGATCTTGCGAAATCTGATGATGCTCGATCGCTGATGTATCTTGGATATATCTTTTGCGATTCATCATCAACATCAAATACATTAATACCTCATGTTAACAGGAGATTGTTCTGTTTTTCAAATTTTGGAATTTGATTCTCAGCAACAGGAAAGTAAATCCCGCTAAAGTTTAGACTGTTAACTTGACAAATATAATTTGATACTCGATAAGGATGATCTCGTGCTGGAAATAAAGCTGATAATATAGCCCATTGAAAACACAGGTCGTCACCGTTCCTGACATTAAAACAACATTTCCAGTTTTTTAAATAATTTTTTGGCAGCTCGATATATAAGCTACCTCGAAATGGATTATATTTCATAGTGTGAAATAATATTTCTGTTATTTTATCAAATCTCCAGCTCGAACCAGATGCTATGTATTCATTGATTTTCTTCCACATTTCTTGAAATATATTATCTGTCAATGACATCTAATCTGTCCTAATTAAAAGTTTACGAGATTTAGATGTGATATAAGGATTAGCAAATTTCTCACGTTGTTGAGATTCTTGCACCTGATCGGCTAGCCGATCCACAGCCTTCTGCTGGGATTCTTGAATCCGAAAAGATATTTAGCTTAGAAAACTGAAAATAAATTGTACTATTATTTTCAGACCCTTGTGCGTGGCAAGCTCGGATTTAATTTTTTTCAGAAGCAGATGATGTAAATTTTTAGTAGAGTAAGTTACTAGTAAAGGTTTATTATCACATTTCTAGCTGTTATCGAACCCAGCAAATGCAGTTGCAATTTTTTAGACTGATAGCTTTCTGTCGAGAATACACTTTTCTTTGCGATATCAGTCAATTTTAACATCGCTATATCTACTGTTTTATATTCATCTAATAGTACGATACGAAATATCAATTAAAGAAACAAAATTGCTATTGTATAAGATGAACAAAATTATGCTTAGTGAACTTATATCAATGATTAGTGAGCAGGAGATATTCTACGTTCACCAGAAGTACAACTGCTATGCTGTAAATATGCTTGGGGTGGTGATTGATCTTAAAACTAAAGCTTCGTTTGGAATTTTAACTCCAGCGGGTTATACAATTCGAGTGAAGGGTGTTGATGATATCGAGTATACTGAGATGTTTATCAAGGACTTTATTTATACGCTGTTCTGTGATGATATTCCCACAGGGATGCGAGTCTATCAAGTAAATGCGAGCATTACTGACAATAATATCGAGAATTTGTCTTTGCAAGACGAGTTTCAACCACAACCGATTTATTATCTTTACGAGGCGAACGACAGAAGAATTATCAGACATATTAAAACAAGAACTATTATTGGAAATATTGATAAGTTTGGGTATATACAAATTGTCATTCGAGGACTGATACTAAACAAATTTATTACAGATTCCACAGATTTGTTTATGACGTTTTTCATGGTTTGATTCCTTGTGGCTTATTTATTGATCACATCAACGGTATTCGAAATGACCACCGATTTGAGAATCTTGTTCTTGTCACTTCGAAAGAAAATAATATGCGTGGAGAGGACGATTCAATCTTTGACAATCTTCCAAACCTGTTATAGAAAATAACTCTGCTACAAATGAGGAAGTACAATTCACATCAGTATATTAAGCATCAAAATATTTTAACATCGATCCAAAATCAATCAAAAATGCTATTGATGGAATCTATATATCAGCATTATCAAAGAATTTAATGTCAGACTCTTCTTTCGTTATCAATCACCTGCTGTTTAATATATGTGCCGCGTCGTTTTTTTGTCAAACAACAATTTACATACTTGTTTAGTGCTTCTCTATCATATTCGACAGTGATCATGCCGTATTTTAACATATGCTCAAGTTCTATGTTGCTTAACAAAATCAAATTATTTTTTTCGCCTTCTACTTCGAAGTGAGCAACTATGTTAACATCGTCACGAAACAAATTCATGATAGCTTCTTCTAGCTAATAAGGATTTACCACATTGGCTCGAGTAATAAATCTATCCATATTTTATAATTAACACAAAATTGCTGTTCACAGATCAATTTTCAGAATGTTTCTGAGATCTTCCCTTGTCAGACATCAGTGAACCCACTTCAGGACGGTGTCTCTATCATATCGAACAAATATTGTTTGATATTTCTCAAGTCCAGGTACCTCAGAATCTGTCAGTAACACGCCAAACGCCCAGTACGAATCATATTTAAAGATAAAATGCACATATTTTTGTTCTGTTTTTTCATTACTCATAAATAGCTTGACAGCGTCGAATAACAGGTTCATATTTAAGATTTTGGCTTTGACGATGCGTCGTTTTTCATCTGACATTTTATTACAGTCATTAGATAAAAGTCTTATGTATAAGACGTCCCAAATAATTCTGTTGTTCACGAAAAGATTGTCACATCTTTACTCTGATATCGATCAAGATGCGAAGCATCTCAATACTGTAGAGTGCAAACAGTCGGAGTGTAAATTGCATCAGGATTCTGAGAATCTAAAAACAGTTAACAGTGAAGGTGCAATGCATCTCCAGTTTGAGCTAGAAATGTATCTACTTCCTGTTATCGAAGATAAGTTTGCTGATGAACCAGGTATAATACCTCAAGACGAACAAGTGTATGTTGCAGCAAAATAACGGTACAATGTATAATAACATCTTGCTAAAAAGATTTAAAAATTTAATTTTACTGTTTCTGAGCATCAGATATTTTGGGAAATGTTAAAGCCGTTCATGAATCTTGGACAGCTAGAAGTTTATGGTCGTCAAAAAATATAAAATTTGATTATCTGTTTATTAAGATTTTTAACCTGATGAGAGAGTGCGCACTGACAACAGCGCGAAGAGAACATCTGACTTTAAACTTATGTCTTCGGTACATACTCTCTTTCACTAGTATTAGAATAAGACTGCTTCTTTGGGCGACATTCCAAGTGTTTCATGTTTACTGTTATTGTAATCCTATACAATCTTTGGCAGATCATCAACATATCTGTTTAGTGTTTTTAGCTGTGAGGTGCTTATAGATCTTTTCTTTTAACGTGCGATTAAATCTCTCCACGTTGACACCTTTTCCTTCATTCCCGATGATGTGTTTGGTGATGCCATTTTGTTCTAGAAACTGCTCGAATTGCTTATTAAAAACTCCGCTCCGTGATCAGACCAAATTGTATTTGGTTTTCATTTGTTGATTATAATACCTCGCATCGCATTAGTTATAGTTTTACGTGTTTTATCTATGACAGACACACCAAACGGGTATTTACTAAAAATATCAACTACGTTCATCAGGCACTTTTTGCTGCCGTTGTACTGTGAAATGTTTAAAATATCAGCTAGATCTATTGTCTATATGTCATCAACTGAATTAGAGACGACCCTTCGTCGAGGAACTTTTTTTAGGTTTGTGAAGTTGAGACGCGAGCGTCTCCAGTGCGAGAGTGTCATAAAGTACATTTTCACCGAGTCGAGGCTGAGGCGCATGGGCCTTACTGAGTCCAAGTTTATATTTTGCTCCAATGATACCTTGAACTAGCTTACAATCTATTCGCTTTCGCAGCCTGTGAAACAGGCCGCCACTAGGTTTCATATCTCTTAGCTCATCAAGCATAATACGATCACATATAGATTTATCGTTTTCGTTGTCACGGTAACATATGTCATGCCGCATTGCGATTTCATCGACCTGATTGTACGGTTCTTCTCCCGGAAATGGATTGTCATTTTGATCAAGTTGTTTATCGAGAGGATTCCAAGGACCTGTGTACTTGTGAAAAGGCAAAGTCCATCCTTTGTTTGGTTTCGGTAATTTGCCAGTTGACTTGTGAATATCTAAGCCAGATCAGATTACAGTTCGTTGATTACAACACTGACAGTAAGTTATTATTTTATCTTGCTCGAGACACAGATCATAGTCAGCTTTACATTTGCACGATTTGCTTCCAAATTGGCTTTGCATTTTTATCATAATTTAATCGTCGACTAAAATAACATCAGGAATTCTTGGCATTTCTCCATGTAGTGAGTCACTCAGTTTAGCTTGTTTAAGAAACCTGCTCTTTTTTCTGCCACGGATGGCACAGATATATTTCAGCATTAGTCTGTTATTTTTAGTTGTTTCCATAGTTTCGTTAGTGTTTTCTGTTTTACTTCTGCACTTCAAGCAAAAACGAAGTCATTTTCTATATACGCTTGTTAGATAAAATTGCAATTTTGTCGTTTTCCAAGTTTGGTTTAGGTGTAAACTGTAACACAAATTTTAGAAAATCACCATTTGTCCCAGACATTTGTATGATAATCATAACACAATAATATCCACAATCTGCAGTTCTAACTGGCTGCAGTTGATTAGAAGAGTAGTTTATTTTTTGTATTTTATCAATGATAGCACGTACTGTTTGTTAACATCACTCGGAGGTAGACCAAACGAATGAAAAAGTAGTTGTTTTTATAAAGCGTTACCCAAAGCGTACCAGATCCGTCGTTGAAATTCTGAATATTTATTACACAGCTTTCTGCAGCTGTTGGAGAAACGCTTTGCGTTTTGTGTCGAAGTGATAGCTTGTCTTTTGAAAATACTTCTCGCAATCCGTTGATATGTTTCAGTTTATCCAGAATCTCAAAGTTGTTCAACGGCGGGTACCAGGTAGCTTCAGTCCTCTCCCACGTCCTATCCCCATCATTCCCGCTATTCCTGCTAGCAATGGCCCTATGAATGCTCTTTGAATCGCTTTGCGGTTCGTCTTTGATATTCACTTAATTTTAGTTGTTTTACTTTTCGTTGCTGTTTTGCGTTTCCGAACACTTCGTGTTTCAGGCATTTTTTTTATTATAATCGTTAGACAAAATCACTAGATTACTAACTGTTTGAGACGGTCACCGGAAACAGCCTTTTCGGTCGCTCCATTATTGGTAATAATTTTGGTAGTACCGTTTTTATAATAGTTGCTAGTGCAGGTCCCAGACAACCACCGTGTATTTCTTTACTTCGAGCCATTGTAGTAACTTGTGCTGCTGAACAATTTAAAATAAATGGCTTGCTCAGTCGCATTTTATTGATTTGCCTTTGTGTTAGCATCAGTTTTGCTGGCAGAACGCCAAGCATTCCGAAATCTATCCTGAATGAAACTGACTGTCGTTTAATGATAGCGTGTGTTAGTTTTTTTTAACTTGTCCCGGCGATAAGTTCATTTCATGTATAATATATATCATTTTTATATTTTCTTTCTGTTGGATAAAATTGTATCGCAGTCATTCTGCCTTTTGTTAGAAATCAGTACGTTCGGCCCCTTGTTTGAAAATCAATACACGCCTGCTGTAAATTGCAGAGCACTTCAAGTGCAGAGCACCTGAATATATTTTTGCCAGAAAATCAATACATTCTAGAGCTTGTCTGATAACATTATACCCGGTGTTTATAACTGGACAGTTATTCTACCTTTGGTAGCATCAATTATCAAGAACCTATCAGATACAATTAGCGCATAAGCATAATAAATAACAGCTGTCATTTGTCCATGTGTCCATATAACCTCAGTATCTGACGTCGATCTAATAGCTTGTTCGCTATGTTTACTGACGTCAAAGTGAAATATCGGATAAAGGTTCCTAAACTCTTCGAATGAAATTTGAGATCCACTGTCAGCATCCTGATAGTTTTGCATTGCTTCCACAAGATTCACGTAAGCACGAGACACATTTCTGTCAGCTAATGCTGGAACATTAGATGCAAGTTTCCATTCGATCGCTTGTTCAGGATACTGTTTAGAATTTATTCTGACAAATGTTCGTGTGACATTTGGACTATCAAATACGGAATTGTTTTGAAGCTAATCTCCACGTCTGTTCTGTTGTTGAAACAGAATAAATACGTGTCTTGGTAACTGGTCGCTTGGTACTGTTGTTATTTGGCATATATTATCAGTCGAACTTGGTACTACGGTTTGATAAATTTATTTTGCATCAAATAAAATTTTGTGGTAAACGTGGTCAACATCGCCTCAAGTTCGATTGTTTTATCGATAGATGGAACGACTCGTGGCATCCGCAGAGCTAGTCGTAAAATTATAAATTGAGCATCAACGACACCTGCAGCTTTCATCACACAATCGTTTTGATCAGCTCGGTCTAGTATAAGTGTATGTTTTAACCCACGAAATACCTTATTATAGTCTCTGCAAAATCCGAATATTGTGCTAAGCGGAAGCATCATAGTTATTTGATCTGAGTTATCTGTAAATATTCGTCGTTTAGCGTAACCTTCGTTGTGCGCTCTATTTCTGATAGATGTACATGTTGTTCAGTTTACGAATGGTATCATCTGCAGCTGCGCCTAGTGCAGTAATTCCAAGAATATCACACACAGTAGTCAGTGATACTCTTACATCATTAGCATTTGAATCTGCAGCCGGTGCAGCAATTCCAAAAGTTCTCACTGAAGCTAGATCAGCAGCAGCATCAGCTCCAGCTACAACTGCATTAAAATTGTTTGGGCTAAATTCAGATGAAAATTTTCCATTTCCAGTATCTTTTAACCACAGTATATTTGTTGCAACAGATAGTGAATAATCTTCACTAATAGGCACAAGATTAAGAATGGTACTTGCTACTAGCAAGTGCATAGAAATATATTATACTGTTTGATTAGCTAGTTGATATCTGGCGCTTTTAAATAAACTCCAACCGTTATTCACAAGTATTATTTGTGTATCAGCAGCTATACCTGCAGGTGGATTAGCAGTCGTTCGGATTCTACCTCGTACTTCAAGTACGGCTTTGTGTGGCAACAGAAAAACATCATCTCGTGTGTTAAAAGTTCGTATACCCATTTTGTTAAGGTCATTTGAATTTTCATCGAGATACTCAACATACTCAAATTCTGTTGTTTAATTATCTACTGTTATATCCACTGTCAGATCAAGGCTATTTTTGATAGACAATGTTTAATTGTAATTGACGTGGTCTAGTTTTAGTTACTAATTTTCTGATAATTTCTTCGCCAGGTTGAGATAGCATTTTTTTTTGTTGTTGTTGTCGTTGTTATCAAAGCCTTAGATGTTTTTGACGTTGGTGCAATTTCAGAAATTGTTTGTTTTATATCCCTATCGCTTGCGATAGGTGCACTTGGCAAAGTGCCAGGCATACCGCCCCTGATTTTATCAGCAATCTTTTGTCCAAATGATGTACCTGCCGCATATTAGGCTCCTATGGCAAAAGCTTTTGATGCGTCTAACGCAATAGGTGCTACTTTATTTGAAATTCTATGTACATTTTCAATTATTTTAGAGAATATATTTCCAAAGAAACCTCCTACAATTTTTCTGCGATAGCTTTTTCGTTGTTTCATTTTGTTATAGAAAACTAATAAAATTTATCCGACTGACCGCAGATGCAAATAGTTGTTGAGATCAGTCAATCGATCTGATTGATCAGTCATCTTCATCATCACACAGGATATTTGATTTTCAACACTAACATGATAACATATTACCTGTCTTGGATTTACTTGCATTAGCGAGCCAGGTGGTACATCAGGACTAAAGGAATTGTTGCGATAGAGCAGTTTATCAAAATCGTATTTATTTCTGTGACGTTGACAACTGATTTACTATCATACTGTATTGTTGCAACTGTTACAGATCCATGCTGTTGTTCATTAAATCCGAGTAATGATCCGATTGTGTATCTTGTTTACTGAGATCGATGAACAAGTTGTTTTTAAGTGTGTTATAGTTTGGAATGAGTTCAAAATTATCGATAAAATACCGCTGCTGCCAGCAGTTATAAGATATTTTATTGTTTTGTTGAGATCTGTAACGTTGTCTGCGCCTTGTTTTATCTGAACAGCGTTCCAATCGATAGCATCTCCTGTTCTTATTGTAAAATCATCATTAACATTAGTTTTCACATTTATAATTGAGTACCAAACAGTAGCTGATATTAGTTCTATTTCGCATTGATTATCGCTGTTATGTTCGATTGGTGGATTACAAATATCAGACAAGTTTGCACTGTCCGCCGTAGTCTGTTATCAATCAAGCAGTAATGTAGTTGATAACATTTTTATCTTATCTGATAGATAAAACTGAACTGCTAGCCGTTTGTGCTTTGCGGTTAGCGAATCAAATCACTATGTAAAATATAATATTCGTTGGATGTTAGATAACCGTTCGATCTGAGATTATCTAAAATTTCAACAATTTCGTTGTCGATTTCTGAGCCCACATTTCCGTCTTCTTTGATGATATTAATAGCATCAACCGGTCAAACTATTTCAGCTTGAGAGTTATAGATTTTGATGCCTCTTCTTACCATTCCTCGACTCTCATTTTCAATCTTTCTAGCCATAGTACTAAATTTATATCGTGCGTCAAAATCTTTAACTCCATCTAACATTCAGCAACTTCAAGATAAAGATTAGCAATAGCACATTGTCGTATTTTATCATAAGCTTCCTTTGCATCATCACCTGTTTTGGCTTTAAATAAAATACATTTAAAATTATCAGATTCTTCTGTTATTTATTTTAGATCGTTTTCAAATTCTTTAATTTTATCAGGTTCCAAACTTTTCATTTTTTTAAGATAAAATAATTACTTTTGGTAAATTTTAACTCAAACATTGCGTATTCAGTATCTCTTATTACATCATTAACACGATCGTGATAAGTTTTGATCTGTTTTTTTTTTTTCATTCTCCTCTTTCTGCTCTTGCATAATATATTTTCTATACTTTTCTTCTTGCTCTTGAGATAATCGTTCTGCTCTTCATGTTTTTGCATAATCTCAGCTTCTCGTGCAGCTGAATCTCCTATTTTTCAACATCTTGTTCTACAACTTTCTTCTGTCCCTCTTCAAATCTACCAAGTAATCCTTTCTCCAACAGATTCATCAGCAGGTTAGTTTTGCCCGATCCAGTTCGTCCTACTATCAGATAATGACAATCTGGTGGGTCGTGGTTGTATTGGTGTTTGATTAATCGCTCTGTGTCAAAGTTAATTATGCTCATTCTACTACGTATTTACAAACTTTTATCAGGCGGTCAAAGTTAAATTTTATCGTGCGGTAAGAAATAAGAATGAGCTATTACACAAAATTTGATACGTTAATTGGGAGCTCAACAGAAGAGAAAACTACAACCACTGCTGCTGATGTTGATTTAACGAATTACATAAAAAAATCTGGAGATACAATGAGAGGTAATTTAAGTCTGTCAGGTTAACGAGTGCTAGACCATGAAACAACATATCCGCCTCTCAATGTAGATAACACACAAGCAGTAAGTTTTGCCCAACTTAAGACGATCGAGAATAACAGGTTATCATTGAGTGGTGGAACAATGACTGGATCGATAAACATGGGCGCCAACAAAATCATATCGTCGTAAAACGCAACTGCCGCATAGGATCTTACAAAATAAATCTTATGTTTACTTGAGATTAATTGCTGCAACAAATGATGCTTTTGATGTGTCAAATACAGCTCCTAATGCACTTTACGTTAAGCAAACCGGTAGCACAATTACAGGTGCGATCGATGTGGTTGCCAATAAGATAAATTCTATGTATATACCTGTTGCTTCATCCGATCTTGTGAATAAACAGTATGTAGACTCAGTTGCTGCAGCTAGTGGTGGCATAAAACGAGCTAAAAATAGTGTCGGTCACATCACATATCTCGCTGATACTATAAATAATCGTTGGGGTTTTGTTGCATTTGCGTCACGTTATTAACCTAGAAAATAATCCAAGGTATGCGTTTGCGTTTAACAGCCCTATATCTGGCGGGTCAGAGTGGATCACATCAAACCTTTGGATTAAAGTACAGTGTCCAGCGGCCGTATCAATATGGAAATTTCAATTACGAGGTCGACTAGTGCTAATCTCAGACAAATTTTTACCTGGAAATTAGAAGGATCGAATGATGGCTCAACATGGACTGAGCTATATTGGTTTTTGTACTTTTGTGCAATTCACATTTGATCCCGCAGTAACCAAAAACAAGTACTCGTATTTTCGGATTTATGCTGTCAACGATAGAGATACTTACCCAGGTTTGACGATGTTTCAGATATATACAGCTGACAATTTAATGTAATTATCATCTATAATGTCTGTTGATCCTCCATCGATCAGAATCGCAAAAGAGTTTTATAATTTTATACTAAACCCGGAAACAGAGATCGAAATAGCTGATGTTGATCAACTAGATCCAGAGAGTGCTGATGAAGCAAGAGCAACAAATATAATTGCTCGAATAAAAAATTAACTTTAAATTCACCCGGTTTAAATGAGAACAGTGACAACTTTGTTAGAATTGCAGGAATGAGAGGCCCTCAACTAAAATAAGCGATCAGAGACTTTAATATAATTAGCAAATACTGTCCTGTAAGTGACTGTGATGAACAATGATTAAATGTTGAGTAGTTGATGATAAATACGTTGTTTGAGCTAAATAAAAATATTTTGACATTCGACAAATCTAACCTTGCAAAAACGAAATATTATGGTGGTACAAAGCCAGAGCAAGAGCGACTGAAATAGATTTATGATGAGCTTGACAAACTAGCTGAAAGAAGGAAACAGAAGTTTCTAAAAATCGTAAGCTCAAAGACACATTTGTTAAACGTCGAATATTTCGTGTGCTAGGCATGGACAAGTATGATAAAAGTACGTTGTTGGAAATGGTAGATAATAGTGCTGATGCTAACCTGCTAACAACTGCACATCTAGTTCTAATAGACTCTCTCACCGGTGATAAAAAAGTAGAACGTATATCATATTAATACTGCACTAAACACAATATCAGATACTGAGCATCGAATTGAGTCATATGATGATGTCGAACGAGATATATTTTATCAGGAGCTTGATGATATTACAACTGTAGAACCTAGTATTGATGAAAATTATGACACGCATGATAGTTCTAAAACAATTGCGTTGAAAAACTATAAAAAAAAAGAAGCTGGAAAGTTACTGACAGATCCAAAATACAGAAATATCAAAGAATTGATTGCTGAATACCTAAATCTGCCCGTCAACGGCATAAATATAGAGCAAGCGGGTTTTTTAGTTTTTCATCATCATATACAATTCTCAAGCAATATCTAGTACTTAAAAATTTTAAACTGGGACAGTTATGTTATGTTGTTAATAATATCGATGAAACAGAAGATATTTATCGTGATAGAATCAATGATATTACTGAAATACCAACAAATTTTGATCCTCCATTTTCATCCTCAGATCATAAAGTTTTAACAGCAGATACAATTATATCTCATCTGAAGTTTATAAGATTTTCTTGCTGATCCTGTTAATAGTAAATTTAGCGCTCTGGTTGATATGGCTTCTGCTAAAAATACCATCACTACGTCGATTGAAATAATAACTGAAACAGTTTCATATTGACAAAAAAAGAAATAATCGACTTCAGTCATATTTCATCAGGCCTTTCAGATAATGTCAGGGACGAGCTGATCAAATACTACACATAATTATCATAAAAAAACTTTACTGCGTCAGATGCGGCAGGAAATACTACAGTAAAATAATAGTGGTGCTGAGTTACATTCCAATGATACTAACAACGACTGTAATTGTGTCATCAGAAGGATTAGGAAATCAGTTGTTGCTGATAGTGTCATGAGTAGGTGTTTCTCTTTCAGCAATAGACAAAATGGTCGAGCCAAAAAATACTTCTTGTAAAATAGCAATGGCGACCTATAACAAAATTCTTAAACAACTTCGAACTTATCTCAGAGGTGAAAAGTTTATGATGTTAGATCTAATACAGGGCTACGTGTCAAAGACGATTTGCTAGTTGATATGATACCTAACAGGGACGTGAAATACGAAAAACGATATACAATAGATTTTGTGTGAAATATGAAATATGGGAGATATTACAGTAGAGGATACTACGTTAAAGGTGAAAATAATTCTTTTCCGAGGTAAGCATATGACGGTTATGCTTGACAATGAAAAGTACAGCACGTATTTCAAAAATAGGAATAAGATAAAGTTGTCTCTGGTTTGCACAGAAAATTCAGAGCATTTTAGTAAGATTGCATTTATCACAGACTCACTTTCTGATGCAATTGATAATCTTTACAATCCGATATCACAAGACAAATACATAAAGATCACAGTGGATTACGAACTAAAAAACTGGAAACTTTATCAAGATGATAGAATCTGGCTCTCTCATCAGTGATAAGATAAATTTATATTTCTTCTGTCGCGACGATGAGAGTTATATAATAGCAAAAGCCGAGACGTTAAAAATATCTCGACAAGTGGCTATGTAAAATGTTTCTGTGAATGTCAAAAATAGGTAATAGTAAAATTTTGTGTGAAATATAAAATAAAAACCACTGTAGTCTTGTATAAGATGATTGTTTCTTAGCCAACCCTATTTTGTCTGACGACGGAGATGATTTCATTGATAGGTCCTCGAGTTAGGTAATCAATAATGAAATCGACGCTGTTGCCTCAACAAAGTTGTTTTCGTATTTGTTAAGACTAACCTCCGGGATCGGGGTGGGTGGTGGGTGGGGGTGGGGTAAAAATCATGCTGTCGTCCAAGCACACAATAGGGGGTTTGGCTGAGAAATCCCCTTTACGCTCACTACTGATAGCAAATAATCGTGGGCGCTTACACCACAGACCGAGGTTACGCACCAAATGGCAAAGTTAACTTGGTTCTGTCAGTGCCACACGATGACTGCCCCATCGCTCCAGTTCTCGGCGGTTTCGTCAGACTTAATCTATGGAGAATTTATCCTTCAAAGATGCTCTGGAAGGATGCTTTAAGACTCTGAGACGTAAATATCAGGACCCTCTCGGATCCCGTTAATGTTTGCTCTCTCTGAGCCACTATAGTGGAGTGCGACACCGAGATCGTATTTTGCCTCACTATTAAAGCGAAGTTCCTGTGACAATACCATTCTTGTCTATGAATGTTGTACCCCTCTAGCTGGAGCGGTATACTTTGCAATGGTGGTATCCACGACCACCTTTACCAACGTAGGTTTGCGCGAGATGACGTACCCGCCTGTGTGGAACAATGTGTGTGTGGCCCTGGGTAATAACAGCTTCGAGATTATTGATATCGCTAGAGCTGAGCCAGGTGTCAATAATTATATTCCCGAAGAGTACTACAATGTGATCTCTATTGGAAATATATTACAGGATACTGTTCAGGGCTAAGTCATTATCTACGACTCTTTTGTGGGTAGTGGGACCCTTAAAAATGACCGCCGCTTGGACATTAAATATTAGGTCAATCCTTGCTTCTCTATTTAGGTTCACTATGATGGTCTGGGCTGTATAGGCCAATGTTGTAGCCCCAAGCCCTTTGCATTTTTAAATATCTCGCATGTATACGTCCAGCTCGAACAGATGAACACGGAAGGAAATCTGGTAGATGGTTACCCTAGCACTCTCTTGGAAGTGTTTCAGTGGGAAATTAAATGTACAGTGAAACGTGTACCATGTCTTAATCGCGTCTCTGCTGGTGCAAGCTTCGCGAAGATGGCCTCCAGGAGTTAATAGTAAGCGTCTTAGACTCATATCGCAATCCTGTCAACCTGTTAAATTGATTGGTTGCCCAAGAGATAGTGGGAAAAACCATAAGCAAAAATGGCGCTGGCCGGGTTTGGTTGCCTCGATGTTGTCTCTGGTTGAAGGGGGTGTCGGTTACAACTTAAGAGCCTTTTGCCGGAGCATCGACAGAAGATCTCTCGCTGAGTCATTAGGGTTACAAACTTAGGGGCCCTTGATCGTTAGCTCTGATGCGGTCAGCGTGGACTATAACAGCTGAGGTGTTTAAGGTGGCTAGGGTCAAATTCCGGCTACCTCCTATGTGGACATCGCTTATTTTCCTTCCCTTAAGGCAAGAACGTTACAAATATAAGAATACGGATCTTAGATGTGTAGGGGCTGTGGTAATGGGTTTCCCAAATTCACGCCGGTGTTTGGTGTTTTACTCGGCTGTGTTACTTTAATGCATACGTAAGTGGGCGAGTTCGAAACGTTCTATTTAACTACCTAAAGCTTCCATAAATTGGAGCTGGGAGCTGGCGCAGTTCTTCCACAATGCCAAAGCCGCTCGATCAATGCATTCGATCCTAGGCAGTGGTAAAAAAAAAAAATTTCGCCGATTTAGGCTGCAGATGAAACACGAGGAAAAGAAGGTAAATATATCAAAATAGAACTTTTCTACAACCTTTTCGCGAGGATCTAGCGGAATTTCTCACTCCAGAGCAGTTCGAGGACAAACCGAAGATGTTGGAGGCCCTGAACGGGGAGGTGTTTCTTGATCCTAACGATGCTACAGTGTTTTAATCTACACAGGCGGCCATAACTGGTGTCGAACCGGAACTTCCAACGCGCATGGAGAGAAAGTGGATATTATCCTCAACGGGAACCTAGATATGAGTTTGCTCAAGGTAATTGGCATGGGTAACCCTATAGACGCTCAAGACGCTATAACCAAAGCATACGTGGATGTGACTAACATAACCTTAGAAGATCGCATCGGTCGTCTGGCCTCGCTTGTGGGCAATGCTGACAAGTTTGGAATAGAACGCGTTGACATCCAAGCCGATGTTGATAAAAAGTATTCCGATTATAACGCCAAAGAGGCAAAATGTGTGCTGATGAGAAAGATGACAATGTCATAAAGTATATTCAAGTGGGAACGGTTAAAATAGGGGAGGGCATGACGTGGTCCCTGGATACGGGATGAAAATAAAGTTACATTCGTGGTGGATCCCTTGGAACCTCAAGACGCGTAGATACGATCATACTTTTGACCATTCCATCAACAATCAGGGCATAGCGTCTTTATCGGTTTCTATACAGGGTCCCTAAATATGAACGTGAATAAAATCGTGATGTTAGCAAACCCAGCAGCAGTAGAGCTGAACAGACCACTTGGCTGAGACCTTATTTATAAAAAAATAAAGGTTCCTACAGAGGCTGAAAAAAAAAGGTCAATAACATAAACCGAACCTCCTAACTTTATTATTACCATATAGTTTGAAAAACGGATAATAAATCGTTTGGGTTAGCTCATTTCCGTTACTTTTTGTTGACGTATTTTTTTTCAGATTTTTATGCGATTCGTTTACTCGCGGGTCACTCAATTTTTGTCGTTCAGCTCTACTGCTGCTATGAATTAAACAGCCATTATAGATATTATCAATAATGAGTATTGGAGAACCACACTCAGCTAAATTATCTCGAGAGCGACTAGAGGCAATTAAAAAATATCTACCTGTTCGTGATTCTGTTAAGCAACAACTACAATCGCGTCAGGAGTCTCAGGTGGAATTTACAGAGGGTACAGAAAAATTATTTAAACCGATTGTCGAACCAACGAAGAAAATTGTTACAGCAACTGAGGCAACACAAAGAGCTCTTGAAACATTACCTGCTGATATTGCTGGTCGTATTCAAGCAGCTCAACCACCACCACAAGCACCACAAGCAGCTCAACCACAACCACGACCACCAAGAACCAGAATTAAGATAATAGATAAATTTACACCTGAAGGTATTGCTGCTATCAGGGACCCAAACCAATTATTTGATATTGCCGCGTTTGGATATTATGAAAGAAAAAAATATGTAAAACCAGAATATATTAAATCATTAAGCTCTGCCAATTGGGTCAAAGACGTATATCGCGTTGCTACTGGTATTCCAGAAGTCAGATCTGATGAAGATGTTGAAAAATTTAATGAATTTGATGATATTATATATAGACATATAAAAGATATTAAACAAAGCAAACTATTATCACAACCACTACAATTTGAACTATCACCACCATCATCACCTAAACTTAAATTACCATCACCGCAACAACCACTACCACAACTACAACAACCACTACAACAACAAGAGCTACAACAACAACAAGAGCTACAACAACCACTGCAACAACAACAACAACAAAAACGAGAAAAAAAAACGAAGAACATTAAGAGAATCATTTCGTCGTCTTCTAAGATCACCAAAAGTATCACCGGAACAAGTTGAAGAGGGAGAAGAAAAAGAATTTCAAGACGATCCTGGCGCAACTGGAAGTGGTTTAGGAAGTGGTCTTATTACCTGTCCTAATAATGTTCCTGCTGATGTTGATCGATTAGAAATTCTCATTGGAGGAAAACGAGCTGGTAATAATTCCCCAGAAATCATTAATGAAGTAGCTGATATTTGCAAACGATTATTTACAGGCGGTATCATGGATATTAATGTATATCGGTCTCTCATTAATGAAATCGCCGATGAGTATCATAGTGATTAAGTATGTAATTAGTGATAAAGTCACTTAATAATAATATGATCATACACAATACTCGTGGACCTACCATGGTCAGGGCAATAAACTCTCGATTACCGGTATACAAAACGACCTACGGAGATGGACTAGGTGATGTTATTCAGAGTCTGTTTAGAAGAATAGCCCCAAAAGCAATACCGATTGCAAAGCAGCTAGGAATGAAAGCTATTGATGTTGTTCGTGAAAAAGGTATAGGCGCTGTTGGTAATCTTGCTAGCAAAGCATTCTCAGCAATCAAAGATAGACTATCAAGATTAATACGCAGACCACAAGCGACCCGACCTCAACCTGTGAAATTGGCTAGCACTGAAGTGATGCCAGCAAATGTAAGTAAAATAATAAATCAAGCAGCTAATCAAAAACTAGCGGAGTTAGCTGATAACCCGATGTCGGAAAAGGAAAAAAATATAACCGCTAGTCTGATAGCAGGAAGTGGTCTTTGAGTTAGACGAAGACGATAATAAGAAAGATGTTTAAGCGCATATCTGACCCTGCGTTTGACATGGATGCACCAGTACTCAAAGATGAGTCTGTGCGCGATTATCAGTATTATTCTTACGACGCACGAATTCCAGATCAGCGTGGACAAATTGAACTACAGGTTCAAGATACAAGTAGATATTTCCTACCCGCTGAAGCATTTATCGAAGTTGAAGGTGAAATTTTAGATAACGCTAATCCTGCAGTACCAGTAGCATATGGAGCTGATGTTAGGGTTGGTTTTGTTAATAATGGTATTATGGCGTTATTTGAAAGCGCTACGTACATGATTGACGGAAAAAATATTGAATCAATCCAGAAGGACGTCGACGTTGCCACGACGATATTGGGTCTTGCGAGATACAGCGACGATTACTCAAGATCAGCTGGTCCATCAATGATGTTTGTCAAGGATACTTCTGACCACCCTGACAGTAGAAATCAGGTTTTTCGACAACCCAATAATCGAGCTCTTCCTCCTGCTCCTGCTGCTACTATTGAAGATCTACCTTTTCCAAATCCAGAATTTAACTTAGGATTTACAGCACGTCGATCAATGTTAAGCGGTAATAGGAGAGCATTTTCATGTGCGATTCCACTGTCACATATTTTTGGATTCTGTAGAAATGTCAGAAAAGTTATTTTCGGAGCCAAACACACAGTTGTACTTGTACGAAAAGGTGATGATAATGATGCATTATGGAGACCCATTGGTAATGCTGGTATAGTAATACTAACAAAACTTTCCTTGTGGATGCCAGTGATGACTCCGTCAATATCTGAAGAAGACCGGTTGTTATCTTTTATGAGTCAAGGCGGTAAATCAGCGTTATCATGGTTAACTATGACCACAGATGCTATCCAGAGTAATATTAATGGTTTATTTACGTGGCAAATAGCATCACAGCAAGGTGTTTCTGCACCGCGACATATATTTATTGCGTTTCAAGATACTGCACGATTAAACACACAATTACGAAATCAAATGGTGTTTGACAAACTCGGTGTTTCTGAGGTTTCATTAAGGATAAATGGACATCAAGAACCATCCGAGGATATATTACTGAATTTCGATCGAAATCATGTAGCACGTGCATATCATCGTCTTATGTCGTTCATGGGTCGTGATCAAAATGTTGATACTGGTTTACAAATATCTCAGTTAGATTTTACAACGCTGTATCCGATTTATTACTTTTCTCTAGAACATTTAGATTTAACAAGACAATCTGTTGTAGATATTCATTTTCGAGCTCGTGTAACATTACCAGTAGCACCAGCACCATTAATTCCTAATTACAGAGCAATAGCTGTTATACTCAGCGATAAATCGATGTTACTCGAAGGTGTTGGTGGACGAATGAGAGTTATTGATGCTCCAGTAGAAAACATGTAATTAGATCGTTCGTAATATTAATAATGTCATATCATCACGTTAGTGTGAGTCTGACTCCTGGTCAGATTAAAAGGCTGCAATCAGCATCAAAAAATAACTATGGAATAAAAATATCGCTAAAGCGAGAACAGATGACCGGTGCAAATAAACTATCGTTGACCGAGCGTCAGTTCAAAAACTTCAATGACGCTAAAAAATCAAATAAAGGCGTCAAACTTAATCTTTCTGCGGGCGCCATCAAAGATATTGCTAAAACAGGTGGTATATTTCCACTTCTTGCAGCAATACCAGCATTAATAGCAGCTGCAGCACCAGCTGTTGCAAAGGCAGCTGCGCTAGGTGCTGTTGGAACAGCTGCTGGAATGGCATTAAAGAAAGCAACCGGACAAGGAATCAAAAAAAGGGGAAGAGGTTTAAGATTACCAGGGACTCCACATTCATGGTACGGAAAGGGTCTAAGATTACCAGGGACAGTTTACTAATAACACCCATGTCCAATTTTGATTTACTTAATGCTGCTAAGCAATTAAAAATAAAAAATTTCAGAGGTGTTTTTATGCGCGATCAATTACCAAAAAAAACAAACAATATTGAAACTGGTATCATTAATCTCGATAAAAACTCTGGCCCAGGCACGCACTGGGTCGGATATCCAATTGATCCACGTGGAATTATTTATTTCGATTCGTATGGATTAGCACCACCAAAAGAATTTTTAGAGTACGTTACCGGCGATATTCCAATCTGGTATTCAACGCTACCAACACAAAAATAACTGATCCTCCAATATGCGGTCGTGAAACCCTCGCTGTGCTTGATGCTGTATCAAAATCAACAGCACCGCCTCATAAAGTCGTGCACGCGTTCACTACACTACGTCATAACACTTAAGCTGATATCAGTAAATATAATGGTAGATATTTATGGAAGATCTACTCGCAAAGATAAGGAGAAGTTCGATTTATCTAAATATGCAACTCTTGATCAGCTTAGAAATGAAATCGATGATTTATTAAATATCACAAGTGTGGATCAAAATGAAGTCGTCGTTTTTCGGGACAAACAAGGACGATTAAAAACGAGTAACATACAACTACCAGATGTACTTATACGAATTCCCAACGCGGTTGTTAATAATATCGTTACTTTCACTGATCAAGGTAAAATACAGGATTCCGGTAAATCAGTTAACGACTATGTTAAGAAAACTGGTGATGTATTTACCGGTGACATTATTATGTCAGGAAGAAAAATTACATATCTTATGAACCCAACCTCAGATACAGACGCAGCAACAAAAAATACGTCGATGATCAAGAATCCAAGTACGTGTCAGTGCGCGGTGGTATAATGCGTGCATTTCTCGACATGAATAATAATGGTATTAATAATCTCAGAACACCAGAAACAGATTTCGACGCCGCAACGAAGAAATACGTCGACGATAAGGAAATTCCAATAACGACTTCGTTAACGACAATTAATGATGGAATTGCTGCATTTAGAGCTGAATATTTTACTCATGTACAAACATTTCTAAATTTTCGTAGAAATGTAAACAGAAATATTAACGAATTTTTTGGAACTCCACCAGTCGTTGACATAAAACTTACCGACATTAACATGAAAATCAACGATATTGTTAGTGGCATTCCTAATATTATTGAAAAACGAATCTAGTAACAAAGTTACTTGCTGGAATGCCTCACAAGCAGATCTTTAACGTAGTATACACAGTAGCATCAGGATTAGGAGTATGGACACTGCAAGATAATAATCTCAAACACACCGCAGAAGTCACTGGTGTATACAGGCTGTCTATATTTAGCATAGCAAAATTTAGTATATTTACTACAATTCCATGGCGTCATTCAATCGATACTTTTTCTGGAGTTGTATCCGTTATAATAAATAAAGATGCGGAAGAAACATTTCTGCTGGAAGCATCTGATAAAAATTTAACCAGAGCGTTATACTGGTGGTGTATTGAATTTGTAGCTGAAACTCCTCAATTAGTTACCTAGATAAGTATAATGAATCAAGAGTCATTTATCGATGTTCAACGTCACAGATACGCTCAAGTATGTGAGTGTCAAACTAAACTAAAAAATATCATCGACGATTACACGATAAAGGTAAAAAATATCGTCGACGTATGGTTGTTATTGATATAATGGTATACTCGGTTTCTGCTGTTATTGCTGGAACTGGATTATTACTATCAACAATAACGATGACAGCGCCTACAGTTGTAACAATTATAGTTTCAACGGCAACAACATGTGCAGGTATTTTCAGTATTATCGCTAAGAAAATATCTACATGTACGAATGATAAACTAAACGAGTACATAATGAAATTGCACACAGCAACAGCCGCATACACTAAATTATGCTCGTATATTTCAGCGTATCTCAGTGATGGTAAAATATCCGATGAGGAGTTTGTAACGATAATGAAAACCTACGATGAAGCATTCATAATCGCTAGTGACAATAACGGAAAGATGGAGAATTAAATAATAACGATAATAATAATGTCAGAGTCGCGCGAATTACTTTAGCAGATGGTAGCTAATACAACGCCGTCAAAAACTACTATGATATCATTAAGTTCAACCAATCCTGAATTTAGCGTTAATTTTCCGACTGCAATTCCAGCAAAGGAAATAGCATTAGCGCAATTACGAGTTTATTATAGTTGGCCTAATATTAGGTCAAAACCGTTTGGTGGACAACAACCAAATAATTCACTGGTATTTGCGAATAAAAATAAACCGGATGGAACACCTGATTGGCAAGTTGTTGGAATTTCAACGGGTAGTTATCAAATAGAACAGATTAATGATGAATTCCAACGCAGAATTAAATCTATCACAGGGAAAGAATCTAAAATAGCAATCACTGTTCATGAACCAACACTATCAGCGGCGATTGAAATAAATTCTCCTGATTACCTCGTAGATATTTATCAAAGCTCGATTAGATCCGTTTTAGGTTGGCCTGAAGTTGCACCTGTTTATAATGGAGTTTCAGAACCAACTAAAAATGAGTTTAAAACGAGTGAAGAAAAATTCATTAAAGATCCAGAATATCGAAAAAAATATCCATGGAATCGTATATCATTTAGATTTGATCCAAACGACGATACATATTACTTTACCGATTTTGACGGTAAAAGAATTCCCAAGACAAGTAGATCAGCATTCAACTTTGCACCAGAGGGGGGGGGGGTCGAGATATTGTTGATGAAAAATTTTTTAAAGAATTTTTAGATGATCTTAAACCTGAATACATAAAACGTTTAATGATTTAAGAAATTTACTTATTTCATTATCTCAACATTATGATCATAATGTCAAGCAGCAAATAATCGAGTCAATAAAACACATGAATGGGATCTTATTCGATTTATACATCGCCAATCGAAGTATTATAAACACTGCGACTGATTTTAGTAGAATTGGTTACACAATTCCAGAACGTAAGCAATTATTTCTTGATCATTATAAAATAACAGAAAAAGATTTACAAACATTTGTTATACCAGATTTAAATAACGCTGAAATGAAGAAATCATTAAATGATCTTATTGAAGAATATTATCCGGGAGTAATTAAATCGTGGAGAAAAATAGCCCCACCACCGGTTATACTAAAACACAATAACAATCCCTTTGGTGCCGGACGTCATATATCGCCGGGCATTGTAAATATAACAACAACAATTGCAGTTAATCTGGTATGTGATGTTATTGAAGGTAGCTATCAGGTAGATCTTTGTAAATCTAGCCAGGCCCAGCAAGGGTACATATTATTCAGTTTTAGCCCGTTGGTCCCTCCCGGTTCGTTAATTGTATCAGAGCCAATTAATCCCGTGTACCTGCGAGTTCATAATCCGTTATTATCAAGAATACACTTTAAACTTACAGACCAAAATAATAGAATTCTGGACACGAGAAACGAAGTACTAAATATAAACCTGTATGTACGCTCATAATACGTTTTTATTATAACAAAAAAAAATATCCGGATGTCTATAATAATATTCTTTGTTTACATAAAATCCGTGCACAATGAAATCTATTATCTAAAAGGCTGTGGCTGCATATTGATTATTCCATAACAGCTGTGCGTAAAGTTATTTTAAGAACCGCTATATAACTAAATCAATATCCGCTGTTACGGCTTTACGCATAGACTCAGTGTTATACAGAATTATATATATTTTTTGGAAACTAGAAATATAAAATCTCATTTTACACAGAAAAATGTGGTTTTTGTTAAGAATATTGTAGTTTTTAGGAATGTAACGATATGACTGACAAATTGTTAAGCTAAGGTTATTGGTAAACACATACTAACTTTTTCAATATGTATTTATAACAAGGTCCGATAGCTCAGTTGATAGCGCGTAGAAACTCTCATCGGAGGGTCGTGGTTCGAAACCCGAGAAAGACAAATTGTCTGCGGAAGGCGATTTTAGGCCAAGATTTATAATTTATTGGGGGCTCCAGCCCTCCCGTCTTCAGAGTACACCAATCCACTACGTCAACACGTGGTGGATTCACTTTTGTGAATCACCCATTGGTTGATCGTTATGGGTTGGTGTGCTGGCGTGAAGACAGCATTTCATCATCATCATCATCATATCATCATCATATCATCTCATCAAAATATACAGCGGGGGGTGATATGAGGTCGTGACCTTGTGACTTCACTAAAGGGGTACCCCACACAAGGGCCATTCCAAAAGACACAATCGCAAAACTAAAAATAAACCTAATGAGATCCCAGGTCACAAAGACCAATCAGCCTTTGAGTTCTTAGAGTTTCGGTTACGGATATCTAGGAATTCTTGTAAGGCAATAAACAGAATCTGATTGGTCACTAAAATAAGACCTACACATGTATAAACAACCCTCTGAGTTCCTAGAGTTTCGGTTACGGATATTTAGGAATTCTTTCGGGGGTAAACTAATAACACGTATAGACAACCCCTCTGAGCCTCTAAAGTTTCGGTTTCGGATATTTGGGGGTCTCTTGGGGGGAATGTCTAAACAAAGATTCGGAACCTCATTAGGTTTATCTGATACAACTATGGAATGGTAGACCGAATGTCACCCCGCGCTGTATATTTTTGTTTATTTTTATATTAAATATATAAATATATATATAATGAACCATGAAAACATTAATGATATTATTTCTGCTATTAAAAAACTAAAACATAACGGAATAAAAATATCTGATAATCTCGACCCTCAGAAAATTATGTGCGATTTTGAATCACTGCAACAGATAAAATTTGATAATAAATATACACTACCTTCAAACTACAGATTTATAAAATTAATTTATCAATCTATGCTTGAATCACTAGCTATGGTAAACGACGATCAGGTAAAGCTATTTGCACCTCTTGCACGTTCGATCGAAAATATTAAATCCGAACTGTCTCACGAATACGAAAGAAAAAAGATCGTGGACAATCGTGTAATGCAATTAAGAAAGATTATGTTATCTGATTCTGTCAAAAATGATAATGACGCTGAGAGCAGCGACGGTGAAGATGGACCCTTGACTGTAATTATGGCTAAACAAAATCCTTGGGAAAATTGACAGTAGAACTATTTGTTTTTTGTTAGGAAGACAGAGTTAGATATATTCAAATACTATTCGCTGATTATATGTTTTCGAAAATGCAGATTTGTATATTTTATTTGCGACACGTTGTACTGAAGGCATGCAAATACCAAAATATCTGGCAGCTGCATTCATCGATTTAAAAGTAATTTCCCATCCTGTTTCTATATTTATGGATTTAATAGATCTTCTTGCAAACTTTTTACATTTTCCAGTATTTCCCCGTGCAGTATTCTGACTTTGTGTAAAAGCCTGCAGGTTAGATAACCGATTATTCTGGGGATCTCCATCAATGTGATCAACTACAAGTCCATTCTTGATCAGTCCAAAATGACATTCGTAGATGAATTTATGTGATAAATAATTTTTATTTCCATTAGTATTGAATTTAAAATAACCAATATTATTAAGACTACCGACTGGTTTTTTTAATCGACAATTTCTAATCACACCTTCTCGCGATGCTTCATAATTGGTAAGGATTGGATGTGACACAAATTCGTTTTGCTCCATTATATATATATAATATTATTTGTCTAAATCATTGTTTTGAAATCTAACGAGATAATCTTCTTCGGTCTTTATAGAAGAGTCAGTGTTATTTTTTTTTTTTTTTGTCATAATATCGTTTTAGTTCTCTGTATTTTTTTTCCGCCACATTTTAGACACAATTGAGTTTTTCCTCTGACTCCAACACCACATTGAATACACGGTATTGGTCCTGTACTTCCATTTTTGATACTTTGTGCATGATTTCCGCAGTATTTGTTCACACACGATTTATTACAAGTAGAAGTATATCCAATTTTGAGCCAAGCACATTTGTTTTGTGTTTCAAGCATTATATATATACTAAAATTTTAATTTAAATATTTGTTTTAATTATATGGAGGAATTATCCGTTATTGAACCCTACGCAACCAGATTCGATCTTGACAGACTACCAGAATATAAATTTAGTGTTTTGATGCAGGATCTGGCATTAACGGATGAGGATGTAACCGAACGTATTCGTGAAGCAAAAAAAGAATTTCGTAATAGTGGCGCTGCTCATGTATGGTCAACATTCAGAGTTGGAAATATTACTAATATGATGAATGACAAACGGGGAAAAGTAATTATTAATCACCTTGATAATCAAAAATATTTTATTTTAATAAAATTTATTGTAAATACAGAAGAAGATATTTGGATTATTCGTGATAAGCGCGATCCCGTCCGTGTGCAGTCCGGGGGTAATATTGTTCTCTTAAATACTAAATCTAAGCCCGGAATACTAACCGGTGTTGACAAATTATATTATGAACGTGCATATCCAGTTACTGCAGTTGTATATGCGATATATCCGCTTAATAATAAACCTGACGTCGGGAATCTAAAGCCTATGAGATTGTCAGAGTCAAGAATAAATTGTGTAGCTGAACGAGTTACAGAACATTTCATAAACGCGATACGTGGTAATGGTTTAACTGATTTAAGACGTAAAAAAATAAATATGTGGGCAGAGTCGGTTAAAGATACCGGAGCGTCTATCAAAGATGTCGCTGAGTTAGAGAAAAAATTAAGATTTCCAATAACAGTAAAAACGCTGACAGGAGAGATTTTATACAAACCGAAGTATACAAAAAATGGAAACCCTATAACAATCGTTGATCATAACGCACACGCATGGACTGCTGCTGTAACGATATTTCCACGAGATAGAACGGTTAAATTTTATGACGGTGATATTTTTGATTTTATTAAAAATATTAGTAAAACCGATCCTGTTTCTGTTTGGTTATTTCAGAGTTCTGAATATAATCATTATGATCAATTTGTACGACCTAATGGTGATATTTATCGTACAGAATCTCTCCATGAGGAAATGGAACATCTTGCGCAGCGCCTTTAGCGTGAATATACTTCAGACGATGTCAAAATTAGACAATTATTAAATAATTGTTTTACAGTTCCATCTGTAGCGGCTCACTTCGCTCAGGAGAAAAATTTATGGAAACCAACACGATCGGAATTCCTTGAAGATGTCAAGAAAAGCTGCGTAGAATATGGACACGGTGGATTATGGAACACCAAATACAACCATAGTGATGTTATCTCGGTTGATATGGTAGCGTGTTATCCTGGGAGTTTTCTTGGATATGGAGTATGTTCTAAATACTTTAAAAGATTCGGACATCCTACACATGACATGACCAGGGTTGCGATAAACGGACCCTTACCAGATATTGACTTAACAGGATTTGCTCACGTAGAATCATTCGAGTTTAGAGAAGATCTCCATGCAATTACTTATACTTGGTTCGGACGACATTTTTCAGAGCGATGTTGGGTTCCGATAGTACTATTGCGATATATGCTTGATGCTGGATTTTTAATATCGTTGAGAGTAACTGAAGCGATTATATCGTATAATTCACAGAAGCAAGTTTGGTTACCAGAACCGAACAGATTTAATATCGATGATACCAGGAAAGAATTCCCTGATATTGATGAAGATTATATCATTAAAAAAAATAAATGCAGAAACGAGTACGATGAGAAATTTGCAAAAGATCTTGGTAGAAAGATAATCGGTAAGTTCACTCAAGGTGGTTCATACGATCATAAACGAACGTGTACAAGATTGATTATGGACGATGCTGAACTAGATTTTATAATCGCTGATACAACGGAGAAAAATACGTTTATAAACAGATGTAGTGCTTATTTATCAGATGGAACGAAACTAGGTACCATTGGGAGCTATCTTGATGGCGAGTCACCGCAGTTTACTCATTTAAGATCTTCGATGTTAGCGTATGTTTCGATAAATCTACTGTCTATGATAAATAAATTTCCTCGTCACGCTGTTAGAGTCGCTACGGATTCATTTTATGTACACAAAAAATATAAAGATTTATTAAAACTCGGTCATGGTGAATGGGGAACATGGAGAATAAAACAAGAAAATATACTTAGTTATTCTGAATCTGCAGATGTTGAAATTGTGGAGACATATTACAAAAATAAAAATCAAATAGTAAAGTCATCTGCACCATCTGTGTACGATCCTGTATCTAGACATAAAACCGTTTATCTTAATGGGTGTGGTGGTTCAGGTAAAACAACTCGGGTAATTAATTTATTTATAAATAATACATCAGATATGATTGTTTTAACACCGACGCACAAACTTGCCAGAGAAATAAAGCAACGAGGAGTAAAATCATGTACTTATCATAGTTTCTTTAGATGGTGTGGAGATACCTGGACTCCTGAACGTATGGGTGAGAAATATATACCTAAATATATTATATGGGACGAGATATGCACGGTGTCGTTAGAAACACTAAAAACATTTCTTGAATGGTTGTTATTGAAGAATACTGCTGTGATTATGTGCGGCGATAATGGTCAACCACCACCCTTTGTTGGACAGTCTCCACATGAATGGATGAAGAATAACGTAGATTATTATGAAGAAATAAATGATGACCATAGAGCTATTGATGAATCGCTAAAGGAATTTAAAAAATTAATCAGACTTGAGCCAGACAGAGTACAATGTGAGATAATGCGAGGAGTAATTCCAGAGACTTCTATGAATGAATTTTGGACTTTATGGAATCCCGCTGATTTAATAGTCGCGAGTAGAAAGATAGTTCGTGATGAACTACAGGATAAATTATTTACGTTACATAAAGAAAAGTTTTCAGATCTACCGGTACCATTATGTTATCGCCCATCAGATACTCGACGACAGAATATTGACGTTGAAATACCAGGTACCTTGGTTCCACCGAGGGTACAGAATCTTGTCTTGAATGATATTATTTTAGTCGATATTAATGTCGTTGAGAACGCGTTGAATATGGATAAATCGCCATGGACGTTAGGATACGCTATAACGATTCACTCGTCACAGGGATTAACTATAACTGATACTAGAATCTGGATTGTAGATGATCGGATCGAATGGTCAAATTTAGTCTATCTCGCCGTATCTCGAGTCAGGAGAATATCGCAACTGCGTAGGGTTATTGTAGATTACGTAACTGAAGAAATCACTAACAATATCGATATCAATAAAAAATTAGTTAGCTATAAACAGTGTGACAAAAAAAATAAACGTGATTTTGATCTTGATACTGAATTTATTATAAAACTAAAACAACTACAGAATAATAATTGGGCAAGTTGCAACTGTAATATGTTATGGCAATATTCAAATAATAATCCAAGACAATTTACCGTAGACAGAATTAATAGTGATCTCGGTCACACACGTTATAATGTGATGCTGACCTGTCTTGAGTGTAATCGACGTCGAGGCTCTGGACGTTTACAAAATTGAACGTGGTGGTAATTGCGTATCCTCAGGAATTATTTGCAATTGTTCACGTACAAATCCACGTTGAGGGGCTGTAGAATCTAGTCTGTATATTGGAGATCTACCAGTGGATCTTACCACGCTAGAAATTTTATGTGTAGTCACGCTCCAGATAGGATCGGTTGCTCTTTTTTTACCACCTTCAAGTTCGCCAGGTTCATATAAATATCTTACAGTTACATTACCTAATACTGGTTGAGAGAAAGATTCACGTCGTTGTATTGGTATATATTTTTTTTGATCGCATTAGAAGGTTTCATGGAAGTTGCACGAGTAATTTCATTATTCAACGCAGCTATCACACTCGGTAATCTTGCAACCCATTCACGAGATCTATCCTTGAGGTCAGTAGATATTTCCTTTGCATATTGGTATCCGAATAACCGCTCAGCAAGTGTTCTATTAAATCGTTCAACGATTGCCTGATCACGATGAATTTCAGTATGTCCTCGTCTGATTTTAACGTTATGTTTCTTCATCAACGATGATACTACTCCAAGAAATTCTTTACCAGGATCAACTTGTAATAACCGTGGCCATTGTAGACCACCACGTTGATAAATGCGCTCAAACGCAGATGCAACTTCAGATGCTGTCTTTGTTGATAATGGCTCCGCTTCCTTATATCTACTCGCAACATCAACAACAGTTAACGCGTATTTGTACGTGCGTGATTTTCGTCCACGTGTTTTAATGGTGTCGTGTGGTAAAAACAAAATATCTGCTTGATGAACTTCATTAGGAACACTAACATCAAAATGCGCGTAATGAATTTTTTTTAGGTGGACTTAGGAAGATTTGCCATATTGCCTGTCGTGCTAACCATGATGCAGCAACATCACGTGAAACTTTTGCTGCTTCGGCGAGTTTGCTAATCGCTGCCTTACCTCTCCAGAATCCTCTCGGGGAATAATAAACAGATTCCATTATGATAGTTATATAATTAATTGCCAGCCCCTAACACTAGTTTACCTTTCATAGCAGTTTTTACTAGGAAACTAGCTAATTTTTCTCTGAGAGATTTATTAGGTATAGCATTTAACGCGTGAATCAATTTCACATCCGCAAGATGTCGGTGTTGCAAATCCTTACTTTTATACGCGACATCATGAACGTAACACGCTTGATCAATCTTATTTACTGGATACTCTCCTGGTTTTGGTTGATCTTGATCATCGAGTCTGATATCAAGACGAGTTCCAGGACCACAATAATTATATCCGGGTAAATGTTTCTCACGGGGATATTTAGCCCATGGAGTTCCTGGTAATTTTCCTAACGAAGCAGCGATATCACCCCCACCTGTCTTTGTTGGAATAAATTTATATTTCTTGGTACCACATTTCACACACTTGCCTGTAAGTGCTCGTCTTTTATTTTTTGTTGTTATTGTCGTTAATTCAGTAGTATCGGTAGGTGCTCTGCATAGAACACAATATAGAATCATATTATTTATTATATGGATATAATTGACTTTTCTGCGACACGAAAACAAGAACCAGTAAAACACCATCCAGCGCTTCCGAATTCTATCAGAATGATTATAATAGGTCCGTCCGGAAGTGGGAAGACGCAATTATTGCTTAATCTAATAATGCGATGGCTGAAGTGGGATAAATTATATTTAGTAGCACCATCTGTAGATGATCAGCGATGTTACGAAGTACTTAAAGATTTTAATGAAAACGCAAAATCGTTACATGAAGACAATGTCATAGACTTTATCACTGATATTGATGAAGCGCCACCCGTAGATGATCTGGATGGATTCATTAATAATTTAGTAGTGTATGATGATGTCATGCTGGACAAACAATCCAATCCAGTTCGGATATTTTCATGAGGTAGACATAAAAACACAGAAGTGATTTATTTTACACAGCGTTATTCACAAATTCCAAAAGTAATCAGAGACAACTGCAATATTTTGGTTGTGTTCAACGGAGTTGATAATCATACGCTGCAGAATATTTATTATACTTGGTGTTCAGGCGACATGGACATGAACAAATTTAAAAATTTCTTTTCAAAAGCACAAGCTGCTCCCTTTGGTTTTGTAACGATAAATTTACATGATCCTAGGTCAAGATATCGCAACGGACTTGATATAATTTTTGGATAAAATTACAGCAGCAGGGAGGGTGGACGACAAAAAATTAAGTGACCAGATTGTGAAAAAAATCAGAAAAAAATATGGTCAATTAAAGAAGTTTTCATTATTAAGACAAAAACTTTTGTTTTACAGCCTTTCGTAGGAACCATTTTTCAAAAATAAGGTCTATATAGTTAAGCCAAGAAGTTGTAGGGTTCACCCTCCCTGCTGCTCTTCGGCTTGCAATCTGGCTAACTCAATTTCTCTTTCCCTATCCCTTTCTTTCTCTTTTTCCTCGGTTTGTCTCATCCTTTCTTTCTCTTTTTCCTCGGCTTGTCTCATTCTTTCTTTTTCCTCGGCTTGTCTCATTCTTTCTTTTTCTGCCGCCTGCTGTTCTCTGTATTCCTTGAGACTCCGCTCTACAAATTCCGCTAACTGGGTCCCTTCATAACATAATTCATCACGACCTATAGATTTATATTCTCTGACTAATTGCCTATCAGTTGCCATCCTAGTCTACTCGACTGTATCACCAACCAACTTACCTAGATTGGTACTCACTAACCACTTTACTGCCTTACAGGAAATAGCTTCCCTAAGAATACTTACCCGTATTCTATCCTAGTAAAGTCTTAACCTACAGACTTACTTAAAATTACTCAAAAGTAACCTAACAGCTTTTGGCAGTACAAAATTCTGAATTTTCCTCAAATTCAGCTTGCTCGCACCAACAAGTGCAAATTACTTCCCCGAGACTTCCTTAATTATCTCTTCTCACAAGAGTAACTAAAGGCAATACTGCTTCTGAATTACTTGAATTCAGACAACGACCGCGCTATCAGCAATTCAGGTACGGAATCTTAATTTCTTACAATGTCATACAAACATTAAAGAAAATCTCAACAATGGCATGCACAAATTTACAAAATTGCATAGATATTGACTCAATTCACACTCGTAATTCCTTACTTAAATAATAAACAAAGTTATCACTGCTATGGTACTATATTTCTATTCAATATATACTCAGATCTGCTATCCACTGTTCAAAATATCTCGGACGATAGACCCCCACTTTGTAACTTGGGACTTTAAACATTAAAGCCTCCTTAATTGATTTGGCGATCGTTAACTAGGGAATGACCTCCCACGGTGTTATTGCCCAGTGTGTACGGATAGATGGAACGTTAACAGATAGCTGAGCAAGGCTATTGAAAGAAATAACAACTACGAGCCCTCTTTTCCAATAAATAAAAATAAATTTAATCAATTAGAACATAACCAAAATTTCACCTTCCAATCCAACAGATTTACTAAAATAAATGTAATCAATTAATACATAACCAAAATTTCACTTTCAATTAATACATGACCAGAATTTCACTTTCAATCCAACCGATTTACATTGATAGAATTTAGTCGCAGTGTTCAATTTACATCATATTACGAGTACTGAATTTAGAGTTAAATTCCACGCTTGACAGCATCACCTGGCGTCTGTCTCCTCTCTTCTCGTTTCCATGTCTAATACGTGCGCTTTGGTCCTCTTTCTGACCCAAGTTTATTCCGACCTCTCTTAGATGCGGATTTTCCCTGGACTCATCGGGTTTTCCTTTTACTTCTTTTCTCCTTTCTTCGACGGTATAAAGCTGCTTCCTTAAATACGAGAGTATTACGAGAGCTAGTTATGTTTCACCCACTTATCTGCATATGTATATAAACTCACTTTGTTCGTATTCAGATTAGCGATTGACACTGTATAAATTCTTACATAATGTGATCTTATATATAAACTCTCTTTGTTCGTATTCAGATTAGCGATTGACACTGCATAAATTCTGACATAATGTGATCGTAACAAATAACTGTCCTTACAGATTTCTGTAAGATACCGTTGTATTTTAGTACAAATGACCTTAACTCGCAGTTAATTGCCCTCGCCGCATAGCAATTGATTAGGAATTACCACGTGTTCTTTACAGACACATGCGGCCGTATATACCAGCATACATTACTACACGTCTTATTTACATCTGACTAGTCAATTCTGTCCAATAAGATAAATGTTCAATTACTTATGGCATAATATTCACTAAATCTAGCTACAATAACCAATAACCTGCAAGATCATTTAAGCATTGCGAAATCATATATAAATATACAATTGTCATTAACTCACGACAACAATATCATCCTACACAGGAAATCAATTTATGTAACCAAAAAAAATAGGACACATCTGCATATTAGGGTTAAATCATAAATCTCTATGAAATACTGCATATTTGAACATTCTTTGGGTTACATCATAAATCCCTATGAACATACTGCACATTGAATATCTGATTACATGCAATCCGTCAATTCTATCAATGAACTCTGTAAAATTAAGAAATAAATTTCATACAACTCCCAGCAACAGAGTCCTATGAACTTGAATAATCGAGACATAACATGAATCATAAGCATATCAAACACATTTGCATAAAACAAACAAATGAAAATAGAATATTATATTGAAACTAAAATTGCATACCTTAATGCTGTTCTTTCTTTCTCCCCACACAGTCGTGTGTCAAATCTCTATAGCCTGTCTTCCTTTCCAAGACAGCTATCTGACCTTTCTTCGTTAACGAGGGAAACACAATTCTATTGTTCCCACGGAGTTAGACCTTTCGTCTTCTCACAAGGCAAGAGTCGAACTGAAGAATTCTGAGCAAGTTGGTACCCTAAATTCTAGTCTCCCAAAGTGTACGCCTTAATTCTTTACTGACCAATCGGAAGTAACTGTTCCTAAAATTTTGCCCAAATGATCACGTCTTTCATCAGATTTCACCAGCCTAAAATATGCAGCAATTAGCTTTCCTTTGAAGATCAATTATTTGACATAAAGTCCTCTTCCGACTGATACGGTTTTAACTCTATGTGCGCAGTGTCACTATACCATTACGATGACTCGGTCAATCCTACTGAAGCTTAACGTAGACCCTTTTATGTTTCAGAGATGAAAAAAAAAGAAATATCAGTGAACTTTCTCAAGACTTTTTGGCTTGACTAAGCTAACTTCAATGCACAATTTATTCACATTAAGTTTCAATAAGTCTTCAAAATTCGCCACATCACAGTATGACTAGGCAATTATGCTGACCATGGCTGTAGCGCATTTGAATTTGTGGAGCCCACTAACATAGATGTGGAAACATGCACAGGAGAGTATGATAGCAACAGCAATCATGGATCCTTTTCAGAGATTGATCTGCTGTATCCAGAAAACACCCACTGCCTCCACAACGGCTATACACTAGCACCAGAAGCAATAACTGAACACATGTCATGGATGTCTCAGAATGATTGTCAAATCATTGAGCTGGGCCGCCCCTATACAGAATCCACCAAACTGGTTCCAAATGTATGCACCAAGCTGAGTCAAGAGAAATGTCCAGTTGCATTTACGGATGGGGATACATGTCAACAAAGTGCATCGAATACTTGGTTTCTGCCAAAGCGCCAGGATTGCTCCATGCAGCCAGATGAATATAGTCCTGAGGAAAAAGGCGACAAATTAGTTTGAAAATGATGTCATTTAAATTTATGAACAATGCCGTGTTCGGAAAAACAATGAAGAACCTCTGCAAACTGGTCGGAGCTTACCTTATACGGGATAGTGATTAAGACAAACTTCGCAGGCTCCTTGTTGTCCCCACTTTTGAGTCACGGAAGGAATTTTGACGAGGGACACATATCTGTTCATAGTATGAAAGTTAATCTAAAGTCGACAAAGCCCATCGAAATTATTAAAGTACGAGTTTTATTATGATAAGACCAAACCGCAGTATGGTGAAAACATCAAGAAGCACTACACGGATACAGATTCTCTGCTAATGCATGTCAGAACCGATGATATGTATGCGGACATGCCTGAACCATGTTTTTTTAAATGAATATGACACGAACGTGTATCCAAAAGATCGTCCACAATTTAGTAACACTAACAAAGAAAGTCGTAGAAAAATTCAAAGATGAATGTGCGGGAAGACCAATTGAACAATTTGCGCGACTTCACTATAAAATATTTACTCGATCGTGGTCAGAGCACAGAGCGGTAAGAGAATAAAAAAGGTGAATGAGGTTCCCCGGGTTGTTGTCACGAAGGATCTTCTGCAGGATATGTATGTGGAACCATTCGCACCACAGCCAATCTGTCAGTTCAAAGAATCATTGCATGACTGTGCATAGCTGCGCAAAAAATGAATTGGTCTCCGCTTGACAAAAAAGACGTATATTGCCCGACGGAATTACTACTTAAGCATATGGACTCCATGCGATTGTGAATCAATTTACGGTTGGTGCGCTAGCTCGTTAAAATAGACCTGTAATTTCTATCGCACAAATGCTTCACTAGAAGGCTTTGGTCCACTCACCAACGGTGCCATATGGTAATATATTGGTTGTCCTTGAAAATTAATTGAGTCTGAAACTGTAAATGCATCGATGGACAATACCGGGTCAGTAGTACATTTAAACGTCTACGGTGCAGACAGATACCATAGCAAATTGTTTCCGAGCGAGTCTAAGACAGGTTGTTGAAAAATTGATTAATGCGTAACGGCGATAATCTTCTATTGAATCGCCTCAGCAGGTTTGAACCCAATATTGCGTGTGATTTTATTAGTCAGCGCCGCTATGACAGATCGAACCCGTGTTATCCACTCGTGAGATCATTCTTTACTTTTTATTAACAATTCTTGTGCTTACTGATGTCCGAATATGCGTTCCGCAAGTGTACAGTTAAATCGTTTCACAATGGCTTGATCACTTTGTATGCCGACATGTCCATGATGATCAAGCACTCTTAGGTTTTATTAACAAAGCAGAAACAGCTCCAAGAAAATCTCGACCTGGATCAACATGTAACAGCCTCGGCCATATTAGAGGCGAACGTTCATAAATACTTTTAAACGCATCTTCTACACTCGCTGCATTATTAGACGCCAGCGGATCCGCTTCCTTGTATCTACTGGCGACATCTATAACAGTTAACGCGTACTTGTATGTCCTTCCTTGTGCTCGTTCCTACTAAAGAAACAAAAGATTAACCTGAAGAAATTAGTTAGGCGTTCTTGTATCAAACCATCCACGGGAAATCTTTCTCACTGCGGGTAGAGAAATTTGCAACAAAGCTTGTTTAGGCAAACATGCTCGAGCAATGAATAACTTTTGCCGCGCATGCTAGCTTTTCATCGGCTGCTTCGCCTTTTCAACAATCTGCGGACTGTAGTATATCGCAGTCAGTTTCTATTTTATGTTTGTTTGCTTTTTATATCAATACATTTTACCTCCAATAAATGAACCTTTTCCACTACAAAGTAGCGCGTTAGCAACCATAAGAGGCTCCGCTTCTTAGTGCAGTCATGGCTTCACACCTCCTTTGACGATCTATTGTAGAATTTATCGCTTTCAAAACATGAATGATATCCATATCAGCGCGTTGACGCGCATCGATAGCACTTGATGCTTGCTATGCGAGGACAACATGCCGCATCGAAGCGGTTTATAGGATCTTCTCCGGGCTTAGGTCGATGGTTCCAATTAAGTCGTATATCCATCCGTATCCCAGGTTCGTCAGTAATTGTATCTAGGTCGCAGAGAAAGAGAGATGTTTTATACCAGTGCATTTGCTCCATGGTGTTCCTGGTAGCTTTGTTAACGCGTCAGCGATATCACTGCCGACGTTTGTTTAATAAACACAAACTTTGCTCCTCACCGTACACGAGTTTCTGCTATCGCAGCTCGGCTATTACGTGCATGAACTCGAGTTGGATTTGCTGTACGCTAAAAGCCAGGCCACCAAAGCATAGTGCATGTTTCCAGTGCATGTTTCCAATCATCGGTCAGGCTGGATCCGGGCAAACCCGACTGTTGTTAAATTTAATTATGAGATCGTGAGATGGTTAACATAAAGTCGTGTGTATGTGATTGTGCCATAGGCGGACGATCAACCGTGTTAGGATTTTTAAGAAAGAGCTGCAATCAGTCCACTAGCAACTCTCCTATCATTGATTTTCTTGTCTATAACCAATGAAGTTCCTACCATTGACGACAGTGATCCCAGGACGAATAATCTTGTTGTGTACGACGATGGAATGCTTGCATGCATAGACAACAATGCACCAGAAGTCACAAATGATGCTGCAGCGATTGCACACCAACGATATACTGAAAAATTATATAAGAAAAGTTTGTGGGGTCACATTGAGGTTTTCTCCGATACAGTTAATTGGAAATATCCCCATGTGGTGGACCCAAACACAACTTGATCAGTTGAATGTAGCCAAACAAAAGAACACATCGGCGACATTAAAGTCATCCAAGTCAGAAGTGACGCGACTGCTTAAGACCAGTGAACGTTTTCATTCCTCGCAGCCATTCCTGCACAGTTAGTGGCTTCTGCGGTTGCAACAGCTGCTTCGTTAAGGGTGGTCAGAACTGCCCCTAAAATGGATCTGAAAAAAGGTCCCACTCACAAGGGAAAACAGCATCGTCAACCTGGATTTGAAAACAGGACCTTGAAGTTATTGTTTATTTAACCCGAGGCGGTTGATGACAACCACTGTTGTATTCTTCTCTGCCGTTGCAAACTAGGCTGGACGGGCCAATATGTAGACATCTTATTGTCAAAGCGTTGCATGCACTCGAGCATTCACCAAGACCATGCGAGCCTACTGATTTTACCTTTATCTTAGAAAGTATGCTTAATAATATACGACATGCCTATTATTAACATTTACGGACGCTTCTCAACCGACACGATGCTGATGTGGATCTGAGCAGTTTTGCCACCAGAACGGATTTGACTGACTTTACCAACGGGGTTGTTGTTTACATCAACTCTGGCGAGCTTGTGATTCTCCAAAATGAATCTGGAAAACTTAAAACTACTAACGTGGACATTCAGAATGTTGTTTTGAGGTTGCGATGAACTGTTGCAAAACAAAAACACCTGGACGAAATCAATGAAATCGGGGGAATCGGAGACTCTAGTTTGTCAGCTGCGTTTTTAAAAAGTTATGCCAACACAAATACAGTTTCCAAAGTTAAAAAGTCTGGCGATGAAATAAGCGTGGACCTTATTATGAAATGAAATCGAATTCAACTGGTTCAAAAGTCAAGCGATGATAATGCTTCTTCAACGAAGCAATATGTGGATGTTAAGATCGCTGAAGTGACCTAACTTTATTTACAACTTACCAAAAACCTGATGACCAAGGAAGGTGAGGTAAAGACTGAAAATATAATAACAAATGGTCGAGTTGTTTTACAAATGTGGATGGTTTTGATCAACACAAATTTTACATCTAAACAGTGCGCGATTCTAGATCGTATTTATTTATCGTATCATATTATTATAATGGATGGGGTCAGTTAACACTCTTGATAAACGCTCAGCCTGCTCAGCGAATAATAATACGTAACAATCCCAACAAAATTGCCAGTCTTTCCTATATTCAACATCAGTATCTTTAGTCGTAAAAAATGAAATTCAGTTTGAAGTATGCTACATCTATCCATACGGGTACATAACCGTCTTTGGCGTTTGTGTTTAAGAATAAATATATAATTACATACAAGTGATGAATTTTGACTGCGGTAATGATGTTGTGGACTTCGCTGACGGGTTGTTAGACCGGTTGGCGGCGGAGACTAACACTGAAGGTGATTTTGTTCCACTTGTCGACGAATATCAGCATCAGAGTGGTGTTAACAAACCCCTGTATACATATAATCATATTAAGTGCCAAATACAAATCAGTCCTTGGGACCACAGTGATATAACAATACCAAACAGGGGCCTGGAGTGAATAAATTAAGACGTAAAGTTACCCGGTAGCTAACTGTACAGCACGCACGAAAACTCTCAGGGATTGTTTCTACACTTATGAAGTGGAATTCAGCGACAGATCCACCTCGGTTGCATTCCCCAACGATTATGTTGCACCAACATTAATTAATTAAAAAAGAGAATAATCTCGGCTGTTATTTAACGAGAGCGCAGTTTTCCGTGTAACAGATTTAGTGCGAAGACAAGAACAATCGTTTGAGAAACAATTCAATGGTGTAATCGGTGTGTTTATATATGAACATGGTACTAGGCCCCGAGAACGCATAATCGCCAGACTTCAATATTCCTCAAGCGGTTTTATTTTATCGCATATTTGCACGATAGAAATACCAGTCAGGGTTTCCGACAACGCACAAATGTGCGTCCCTCCCTGGCGCAAAAAAAATTAAAAATGACGCATTAAAACCCCAGCCTAAGAGTCCCGTAGGACGCAATAAAATTTGCTGACCAAGTCGATTTCCAGCTTGCAGAAAAGGTCGAGGTTTCACAAAATAGAGGTCTCAAAGATTTTCTACGCCGTCTGTTGAGGACACGCTCATTAATTATGCATTGTGTTCATTTCCGAGTGAAGCCGAATAAGTATAGTGCACGTGATCTCGAAAGGACAACGCGCTAAGGATTCAAATTAAATTAGAAGATAAACCCTACGATAATAAATATTACTACCATTTGTTGCTTTCACGTCTAGATTTGGACAAAATGCCGTTTGCAAATCTGGATAATTATTTTGGGGGTTAAACGCATACATGCCTGCCATTATGCTTTTGTTGTAATCATTACGGCTTTTTTCAACAAATTACGTTTTATGTTCCCCAGTATATGGATTACGCTGTTTTGGTAAATTAAAAAAATAATAAACCAAAATCAGTCAAAAGTTGTGTTTATCATTTTTAGTATCATCTCTTTAATTCCACTCTTTTAAATTTGAGAATCTGCTTTAAAAACATCACTGCTGAGTAAGATTTTTCCTTGTTTTCTATTTATAGCAACTGTAAAAGACGCAGTTTTCATTTCCAAGAAAACAGACGGGTTTCATCAATTTGACCCTAGCCTCACAGATTCATTATCTTAAAAATAGAATTAGGTAGTGGACCAGACTATGGTTTTAAAGAAAATGGCGCCAGATTATAAGCAGGACGCTTTACCGTGTGACTTGTGGACGTTATACGACGAAAACTGTTAGAGCAGATGGATCTTTGCACACTTCAAAACAAATCAGATCAGATAAAAGGACAAATCAACACCGTTTTAGAAACTTTACAAGAAGAATAGGAGAGTAATAAAATACAGCACTCGGGATTGAGCATATGAATGCTCATTGCAAAATTTAAAATTAAATTCACGATCATCCAGTTCTGTAATTAAGACGCCTCGCCCCATATGTTTGTCTCGGAGGGCGCGACGTATTACTGTCTAAATAACGGCCTTGTGTAGCGTGTTCCAAAGTCGACTGACGAGATATAAATTTTAATACCTGAATATTTAAAGAATTGCAAATAAGTAAAACTGACATAGTTTTGCGTATCTTTATTCCTGGCATTGTAATGGATATTTATCTACTTCATGTATACCCAACATTCTTGTGAGAGGGGACTGCAACTTTTTCTGTGGGAACTCCTATTTTCACCAAAATTCTAGTGAGACCTCTCTCTCTCTCGACCTCTCTCTCTCTCTCTCTCTCTCTCTCTCTCTCTCTCTCTCTCTCTCTCAGACACACACACACACACGCACAGATAGACACACAACTTACTGTAGAAACTATAAATTGGGACCCTTTAACATCTTGTAAGGACCCTATAAAATTCAAATGTGGGGGTCCTCGGGACTCCATAAAATATCAATTTAACGGAAGCCCTGCAGTAAAAAGAGTAATTGGTTAGAGGTGCGTGTGTGTGTTGCACTTTGAAGAAGGCAAGACTGTGGAGTATTTATTCTTCCCGATCACGTTAATAGAGGAACTATGATAGACCCTCAAAGTTACCGAGGCGAAAAATACTAGAGGCGGGAACAAATCATCAAGAGAACCTCTCTTCCCGTGTGTGTGTGTGTGTGTTCGTTCGTTCGTAGACACTATTTCCGCCATGGAAACGACAATTTGCCTCGGTGTAGCGGGAATCACAATTACGTTAGCTTTTATAGGCACACCATTCGAAAATGTCGGAGCCATATCAATATTAGCCAGTGTAAATGACGATGCTGGTAAAATAATCTGGTTACGCCTGCAATCCAGAATATGTGTCTATTTAGCGTCCCAAAACAAGTGATTGATTAACAGGCAGGGGAAATCGAGCGTTTACCAGTGTCGATCAATCTGCCCAACAGTGCATTGCCTGACTGCGGCATCTAATATAGCAATTTCCCTTGTGCTCAACCTGAGAAAGACTAACGACGGGTTCGTATACACCTGCATAAATCACATGGGGTGAAAGTAATAAAATCATGGGTATTCAAATGTAACACCGATCCAAATTGCCTATTATGATACTACTGACAGGAAAATTGATATTTCACTTGAGTTGCACGTGTACTGAAAAATGCAATCAATCCTGCTGTCACGACGACAAGAAGTGCGCTTTTACAGGAATGTGCGTTAGTGTGGAACTGTTCGGCGCTCAACTGCGGTACTAGTTGTCAAAAGTGTTCTAATTATGGCACTTGCCTACCACAGAACTCGACCAAAGTGACGGATATGTCAGCAAGCTTCTAACAAGACTGTCGGACGTGGTGTCATACTGAAAAGAGAAAGAAGCATTCAGGGGATGGTACCGATCAGTGCATCGAATAGGGTTACGACTCTTTGGTCTTAAACTACATCACACGAAGAAAGCAACAAATTTGGTAAAATCTCCAAATAATGTATTTCTATACGTTACAATGTAAATATTTAAGATGCACTTAATAGTATTGTAAATTAAATCCCAAATAATCCTTATACTTTTATCCAAGTCCAAATGTATAAATGTTCTGAATGAATAAATCTAATCTTGAATGTGCTGATGTACCAATACATCAAGATCATTGATACTTAAACACATTCAAGACGAATTTGTTTAAGTATCAATGCTTTTGATGTATCACAAGGATAGAACTCAGAATGTTTTGCATGAATTCACAATAATTCCAAAGTAGTGTTTTCGTCCAAAAGGTCACTGAGCACTTTGTAATTCCAATGAATAATTTAAATAAATGATTCCTCTCGAATTTCATCTGAACACAACTCAAAACATTGATCATAGATTCCCAAAGACTTGTATGAAACAGACTAAAGACTGATTAAAAAACCAATATAAACTCATTTCACTTTGCCTAAGACACAGTAGTATGTTTAAGGGAAAATAGAGACCTTGAACTAAAGTGTGAGCAATCATTGCAAAAACGTGCCAAAACTCAGCTAGAACAAAATTCTACCCTCAGTCACTGTAAAAGATCAAGCATAAACATAAATCAAATAAACAGAACAATTGGAAAACATCGAGCTTTTCGAGGGTTTGTGACAGTAATGGTGAAAATAAAGGTTAATTCGCCGAATTGGATTCATGCGATGGTCGTCCGAGAGTTATGCGTTGGTACGTTACTGTCTTTTGAATGGATATGTGTAGTTTTTCAGTCTTCTTGCGGTTTTGAAGCGATAAAAGACGCGTGAGAAAAGTCGAATCGAGGGTCACGCTTGCACTCCTTGTGTTAATTTATAGTACCGATAAGGTGATTTCATGTTGTCAGAGATTTCGCCGTACTTTATTGATAAAACGTCAGACTCCTGTGGTATACGTGACAAACAACAACTGATATCCATGCGGATAGGTCTATGACAAAAGAAAACCAAAAAGGGGTATTTTACCTTTGCCATCCCTTTAACGATGATTGCAGGACCTGGAGGTTTAGTTAAAACCGAACTTGTCAAACGTTTTATCGAACCGAAAAAAATCGTGTTCGAACTTCCTCCGCTACGCATTGTGTAGTGTTACATAGAGTCGCGATCTGCTAACTCATTACTTAAAGAAAGCCAAGAAAAATGTTTGTGGAAGGCATTCCTGACAAAGACGACAGTATCGTATCTGATTCCTAACAACCTTAACTCGGCATCTTGGAAGATTTGTTAAACAATAATGACGAAATAAAACTCTGGCTTCCACGAAAAGACATAATCGCAAGGCTGGTATCATTTACATTGCGCAAACTAAATCACCAGTATCAATGCACAATAGCTGGTGTTCTTCAACTGTCCCAGAGACAAATTTCATGTACTCAACAATTTTGATCACCAAGTCTAAATTATACTTCTGACGATACGTCGTCATGCTCGTTTTCGTCTGTCTTTAAGGTAAAATGAAGCTCATTCACTCATTCACTTACTCAGTCACTCGCTCACTTCAGTGTGCTTGTTACCATTGTTATTTAACATGATATCAGGCAAACTGAACCCAGCAAGACCGACTGATGCTATCAATCCCGAAAAAGGTGTACGATTTGTTGGAAACTAGTCTAAAAGAAATTTGAATGCTGGTTTCCTTTGACAACAAGGCAGTATTCAGAGTCATTGACGTTGTTTTCTTTTATTTTTAGAAAAAAAACAAACACTGCAAGTTGTGTCAATTCTACATTTTCCTTTTTTATTTAAAAAAATGCGACAATCAATGCCTGGACCAAAAAATAAATTGAATGAATTTTCTGGAGAAATTATAATTTGTTCGCTTCTACTAAGATTACCTTATCCTTATGCGAGATTTTTTTATAAAGGTACCTTTGACCGCTACACCACTTTAAAGAAATTTGTTCCTAAAAGAGTGCAGAGAGGCATCTCATTTTGTTATGTACCGTCCTGTACAAAATAGCTATTGTTGCTCAGAAATTTACATCGATATCAGCGAAAAAGGAATTGTTGGACTGAGATCTATCAAGCTAAATCTTAGCAATTTCAGCTATCTGATTTTTAAATAATGTTTCAGACTGGCGTTTGTGCATCTACACAGTGCACAGTGTTGGCATAATATTCTTTTCGATCTGGTATCGTTGTGTGTGTGTGTGTGTGTGTGTGTGTGTGTGTGTGTGTGTGTGTGTGTGTGTGCTGAGCAGCAAACTACTAGGGAAATTTAGACTGCTCAGGTGGCCTAAGTGGTTAGAACGTCAGCCTCGGATGCGAGAGGCAGCGGGTTCGATCCTCAGCCGAGTCATACCAAAGACTTATAAAGATGGTACTAGCAGCTGCCTCGCTTGGCGCTCAGCATTAAGAAGTTACTGTTAGGACTAGCCGGCCTGGTGTCAGGATAATGTGACTGGGTGGGACATGACACCACATATCTGTGGGATGATGCCCCATTGCTAGACATCACAATAAACTACCACACTGCAAACATGGTAACGGTATGACTCAAATTGCTAAAGCTACGTTAAAAATTCAACACACACACACGCAAACACACACACACACACACACACACACACGTGAAATTTTGGAATCTTAATCCACTCTACCGTATTACAAATGTGCATCACCATAAAAACGACTGCTGTGACGGCGGTTGAAGAGCAGTCAGTTAGGTATTTTGCTTATACTGGGATTTTAGACAGGGATTTCCTAGCATGTAATGACGATAATAATGGTGACTGTGGTGATGATGAGATGATGGTGTTGATAATTATCATCATCATCTGAAAAGAGTTCGATCAATATTGTTGATCGATATCCATTCCTTAAAACGTGACACTTTAGTAGTCAGAATTCTCTAAGATTATGCAAATGGTAGGCTTGAGAATGTTGTGAAAATATACATCTGCGTTAATCCAGGCGTGATTTAAATTTTGTTTATAAAAATCTGTTTCCATCATCTCTGGTTGAAAACAGGTTGTTTATGTCATATTTGGTTTTTTCTTCTCGTCAAGTGAAAATCTTTTGGTACTGCCTATAGATATGATGATTTGATGGTCTTATGTCCTTCTTAACCAATACAGTGCCTGGTCTCCTCTGGTATATCCTACAGTGGTCGGTCTAAATTTTCACGTTTGACACAGTTTTTGTTCATATTCTCAATCACTTTCTCTGACGTATGATCGTACCATTTGGTTGTTCACTTCGTCTGCTAGAGGAGAGAACTACTATCCGTTGTTTTCGTGACGTCGAAAAGCATTCCAAGAATACTCGGTTTTGACATTCGACACAAAGTCATATTCTGTTAGGCACATGCTTCATTTTTATACACTGAAGATAAAAAAAAAAATATTTGACCGTACCGATTAAAATTGGTGTGTCAACTGTCTTTGGCACAAGCACTTGCTTTCGCGAAAAGTGTTTGTACATAAAAATTCTGGCATAATACACATGCTGTGAAATTTTAATTCTGTAACTGATATTGTATCCCGACGATCATTGTCCGGAAATACTCGTCCAAGATGATAATCTTGGGGACATCATACAAAACAATTTTTAAAGCCAAATGACAATGTTGTCCGTTTTCAGAAATTACTACATTTCTGTTTGATAGTAATATGCATGATTACGGTTCAACTTCACTATTTCGTCTTTCGGTATAAGCCTGGGAACTACCAGCTTTATTTCGTCTATCGTTGTATAGGGGCACTTAATTTCAACTATAACCATAGTATCATTTCGATGAATGGTATATCCTTATCAGATATTTATCCTGAATATGCGTAGTGACTGATGTTTAAAATGGTTTGTAAGGGAAACAAAACAGGGGCGCAAGGTGCGCACGTGTTGCACTCTGGGAATTTGTGTACATGATCGTGACATCAGTGAAAACAACCCATTAGATTGCAAAGAGCAGTGCGTGGTTCATTATTTTGTATCCCCTTGTGATGCCTGTCAAGTCTCGCGGATTTTGCCCAAAAAGCACGCTTACATGCCCATCCTGAACTTTCTCACGTATTCTTAAAATACGTCTGTCGTGTATTTTTAATCAGATGAGTTTTGTTCCTCACTCGCTTCAGTAACCAGAATAGCCACTGACCGTGACGACACGTTTGCATAGAATCATGTTAACCTCCATTTCGCCCACCTCCACCACCGCTCTACATACAAACACACACGGGGGGGGGGAGGCTTTTCTCCATGTCCCCGACAGGGGAGCTACCGCCCCTGGAGATGATCTCACTCGTGGCATTGCAGGACCCTTGACAGCTCTGCCTCTTTACCAGGTTCATGCACTTGATGATAAGGGGAATGGCCGCCATTTACTTATCGCACATTAGTAGTGTAGTGGGGCGGTATAGCGACAATGGGAAAATACATTACGGACCCCCCACCCCCCGGGCTATTATAGCCCCAGGATTTATAGGCCCAAAACCACAGCCTGAGCTATTATAGCGACAATGGGAATTTTGTATAGCGACTAGCACACCCTGGGCCTGTATAGCGACAAGAGGAATGGAACAGGTAGGGTGACGTCACGGTACTGGACATTGGCAACAATGTAGCAATGTAGTACTGTGACGTCATGCCATCTGTGTCATTTCTATATACAAACACGAATCAGTCGCGTTTGTGTTTTAGTAGAGTATGTTTTTTATATTCGTTTTTTTCCATAGATTGATGAACATCAATTTATCATACACAAATTATAAAATCGACTAAACAAATTTTTTAGGGAAGAGAGAATAAATATCTACACAAATTATAAAATCGAATAAAAAAAAATTTTCAGGCAAGAAAGAATAAATATTTTTTCGAGGCATAGGAAGTGGCCCTGAAAAGGGCCTTTGGTTTCTTGTTCTATTGTCTCCAGTTCTTCCACCAGCTTCTTAATTTTCCAATGATTCCTTTCTTCTTCTTATTTTCTTCTTCTGGTATACAGTCTGGATGTCCCATAGCTCTAAATTTTTGCTGTATTTTCATCCAGTTCTTATTCAGTCTGTCAAAGTCCTCTTTCTTTTTTTGGTTTTCCTTCTCCTTTCTCTCTTTTTTCCATAACTCTTTGATTTTCTTTACCTCTTCTTCCATTAATTTCTTCATCTTCTCTTCTTAATTGTTGTAAATCCCACTGGACAAAGGACCACTCGTTAAAATTGACTATGTGTTGCAAAGAGCATCTTTTCTTCTTCTTCTTTTTCTGATCTTTCCATCTATTTTTAGCTACAAGTTGTGGTAAATTCCTAGGAAAAACCCACTATCTATTTATAGCTACAACTTGTGGGAAATTCCTAGGAAAACCCACTATCTATTTATAGCTACAACTTGTTGGAAATTTCTAGGAAAAACCCACTATCTATTTATAGCATCAACTTGTGTGACGTTCCTGTTTAAAAATCCTAGTATCTACTTATATCTACAACCTGTGGAAAAACCCAAGTCTATATTTATGGCCTCAAAATTTCTAGCTTCAGTAACGTCAATGAACTGGCTGACCTGAATACGCGATACTGTAGGTAGGTAGGTAGGTGAAATGAATTTGATAGGGATAAAGGGAGTTTTATAGGGACAAAGACCAATACACACACAAAAGAAAGGGAGAAAGAAAAAAACCAATATCTACTATCCACACAAACCAACGAGAACGCATAAAACACACCACATATACTATCAACACAAACGCTACGCGAACGCATAAAACACCACATTATCTACTATCCACACAATCGCTAGGCGAGCGCATATAACACACATTCTACTGTCCACAAAAACGCTAGGCGAACGCATAATACACCCATATATACTATCCACACAAACGGACGAGAACGCATAAAACACACACATATATACTATCCACAAAAATGAATCAGAATGCATAAAACATACACATATATACTATCCACACAAACGGACGCGAACGCATAAAATACACACATCTACTATCCACACAAACGGACGCGAACGCATACAACACACCACATATACTATCCACACAAACGCTAGGCGAACGCATAATACACCCATATATACTATCCACACAGACGGACGAGAATGCATAAAACACTCACATATATACTATCCACACAAACGGACGAGAATGCATAAAACATACACATATATACTATCCACACAAACGGACGTGAACGCATAAAATACATACATCTACTATCCACACAAACGGACGCGAACGCATACAAACACACCCATACCTACTATCCACACAAACGTACGAGAACGCATAAAACACACACACACACACACACACACACACACACACACACAAACTGTGTTTTTTCCTTCCCTTCTGTGTTGATAGTAGATATTGGGATTATTTTCTTCCCTTCTGTGTTGATAGTAGGTATCGTGGTTTTATCTTCCCCTGGTATGTTGATAATAATAATAATAATAATAATGAAGACTTTGTATAGCGCCTAATCTTTAGAAGCTCTAAGCGCTTTACAACATTTGACAACACTTAAAAAACATATATAATGATATGATTACAAAATTAAAAACAAACACCACGAAAGTAGAAACAGAAAAAATGCTGTAAATATTTAAGGCAAGGATACATTATTAGGTCTTTAAGTCTGTTCTTGCAGTTGAAATAGGTGAGTTTTAAGAGCGCTCTTGAATGAGATCACTGTGTCTTTGTGTCTAAGTGCAGTGGGCAATTCGTTCCACGTTGCTGGACCCTGGTATGCAAAAGAGCGTTGTCCACATGATTTCATCTTCATAGTGGGAATGATGAGAATACGAGTGTCAGAAGAGGAGCGTAAGCATCTTGCAGGTGTGTACACATGGGTGAGGTCAGATAGGTATGTTGGACTGGAGCCCGTCAGTGAAACGTAGCACAGAGAACAAATTTTGTGTTTAATTCTGGATCGTATGGATAGCCAGTGTAGGGTAGAGAGCAGGGGAGAGGCGTGCTCTGATCATGGTACTCTAAGGATGATCCGAGAAGCTGTGTTTTGAACTTTTTGAAGTTTCTGGAGTAGATATTGAGACGAACCAGACAGAATTGAGTTACAATAGTCCAGTCTTGAAAGTACTAAGGAACACACAAGTGTTTTAGTGCATCAACTGAAAGATACTTGCGAATGGAGCTGATTCGTCTCAGCTCAAGATATGCAGCCTTGCATATGTTCATGACATGTTGGTGCAACGAGAGAGTACTGTCGAGAGTGACACCGAGGTTTCGTACTGACTGTGTGAATTTAATGTTGGTGTTGCTGATATTTATTGTCTGAGGTAAAGGATGTGAATGAGAAAGTCTTTGTGTTGTAATCAGAATGCTTCAGTTTTATCATCATTCATCTGCAGCTTGTTACATGTCATCCATGATTTCACATCGGAAATGCACCTCTCTACGCCTTGGATGGTAGCTTCAACTTCAGTTGGATGGCTAGATTTGTATATTTGGGTCTCATCAGCATAGAATTGGTAAGACACTGGATGATGATCTATGACACTTGAGAGTGGCTGAGTGTATAGAATGAAGAGAACAGGTCCAAGAACAGACCCCTGTGGAACACCACAGCATAGATCAACTGGGCTGGAGTGTTTTCCATTTGCGGACACAATTTGTGTCCTGTTGACCAAGTAGGACTTGAACCATAGTAAGGCCGTATCATGAATGCCAAATACATGCTGGAGACGGTGAAGTAATATATCATGGTCTATAGTGTCAAATGCTGCAGACAAGTCAAGGAGAGTGAGGACTGTAATCTTTCCGCTATCCAAAGCAGAGAGAAGGTCATTGACTACTTTCAGAAGAGTAGTTTCAGTACTGTGGCAAGGGCGATATGCAGACTGTACATTGCTAAAAAGACTGTTTGAATTCAGATGAGATACAAGTTGGGATAGAACAACTTTTTCTAAGATTTTTGACATGAATGGCAGATTAGAAACTGGGCGGTAGTTCTTTAAATCATTGTGGTCGAGTGTTGGTTTCTTCAGCAGAGGCTTTACAATGGCAGTTTTGTAAAATGATGGGAATTCGCCAGTTGAGAGAGAGGTATTAATAACATCAGTTAGTGAAGGCAGTATTGGATCCAAGCACTCTAGCAGCAGTGACGTCGGATCGGATCCAGTTCACATGACTTTGGTGCACTCTTCATCACGATTGTACGTACTAAATCCATAGAGACAGGTTCAAATGCTGCTAACGGTTGCCGCTGAAATTCTGTATCGCAACTGTATGGTGACGACGAGTCAACTGAAATTGTGTTGTCAAGTTTATCTCTGATGGTTTGTACTTTGTCACGGAAGAAATTTGCAAACAGGTCCGGAAGGTCGACTAGAAAGAAGGTAGCTGGAAGTGGTGTACATTTGTTCCTTGACATTAGCTTGTTAGTAATCTCAAATAGCTCTTTGCAGCTGGAACTTTCCGTGATCTTAGTACTGTAGTGGGCTGATTTCGCTGCATGGACTATGTTTGTGACATTCTTCTTAGCGGCATCATAGATCTGCTTATGAATAGTGAGTCTGGTGGAAAGCCAAAGCCTCTCAGCTTTACGACGGTCTCTTTTAGCAGTGCGAAGCTGGTCCCTAACACTGTTATACCACGGAGAACACTTCTGAATTGCTACTCTGCACTTGGTTGCTGGGGCATGTTTGTCAAGCAATGAACGCAGGCAGTTATCGAGTTGTTCTGCTGTAGGAGGTAAGCTAGTTGTTAGGTTTGCTTCGATGTCATGGATTAGTTAGGTTCTGTTTATCATACGGAGGTTTCTCTTAGTAGCGAATAAAGATGGAGGGTTAGGGACTGATACGTCAAGATGGCATATAATGCAGAGGTGATCTGATGAAAGTTCGTGTGACACCAGGGAGGACTGTAGAATATTATCATCAGGTCTGTAAAGAATCCAGTCTAAAATGTGACCATGTTTATGGGTGGGTTGGCTAACTGACTGTTTGAGGTTGAAAACGTGAATGGAATCTAGGAGTTTTGATGTACATTGGTTTCCAGGACAGTCAAAGTGAAAGTTGAAATCTCCAAGAATCATCAGGTTGCCACCTATCGAATTTCCATACTCCAGGAGATTCGGATACTGCTCCAAAAAGAGAGATTCTGTCAGCTGTTTTTTTCTACTAGGAGGAGGGTGGTAGAGGCAGAAAAAATGGACTGACCTTTGTTCCAGTGTGAGTGTAGTTTGGACTAGTTCAAACGATGTGTGGTAGAAATTGAAGGTTGTAGTGTAGTTAAGACGGTTGGTCATGGAGTTCTTTGCGATAACAGCAATTCCACCTCCGCGAGAGTGGCGGGGGAACGACTTGATGAAGTAACCGGTGGGTGTTAGATCCGCGCACTTGGGTTCATCGCCTGATGTTTTTAGCCAGGTTTTTGTCAGGAAAAAGACGTCGATATTCTGATCTTTGATAAAATTAACCATTTCTGTGCGCTTTTCCGATGGTCCTACTGGTTGGGCATTGAATAATGCGATGCGCAGTGGTATCTCTTCGATAGTTGACACAAAGGTTGACGATTTAATTGGGATTTGAATTAGGCTGTCTCAATTAACGGCCGAATTTTAAATTTCTGTGCCGGAAAGAGCGAAAGGGAGATAACTGGAATTCTTCTTCCTGTTCTACGCCGGCCAGCTTTGAAACAACGCTTCCTTTTTCGCTTCCGTTTACAGTTATGGAATGATGAATGTAGTCCCAGGTCGTTTAGTCTAGTGCACAATGTAGTGTGGGGAGCCAAGGAGTGGTCATTTACCGCAATTAATGAGGGTCCATCATAGCATAAACGGGTGGACTGGCGAGTATCACGTGATGGCGGTTTGTTCGATAACAAAGGAAGTTGTAACAGTGGAGCAAGACAGCTGAGAAAAAGTCTAATTTTTCTCGTTTCCAATACAAGAAGATGAAGAAACACATTCGAATAGAACAGCCAGTGCATGATGAACACAATAACGCAGACGAAGGCAGACAACAAGCACATAGATCATGAAAAACGGCACATGCAGAATACATTAATATAAAATGTACTATTCATCAAGGCCCCAGCCAGTAATCACCGTAAAATAATATACATTCTTGTGTCATGTTATGAAATAATTCGTGGCCTCTTATGCGAAACAGGAACAAAAGACTACGATTCCGTAGATATTCACCCTTTTAATTTTGCTTTTAAAGTGCTAAAGAATAAGCATGATCTGTTTTGGTCATCGAGTCCAAATAATGTACAGAGGCCTAGGACCGATCATTTCAAACCACGACTAACACTTTTCAAAGAGTCCTAGGCACAGGAAAAGACTTTGTGATATGAATAATAACTATATAATACTTATTCATTGAACAGAGTTAGAGGACAAGAACCTAAGGTTGCCAGAGAATACGCATAATGTTTGTCTATAGTGCAAGTCATGTAGAGGGACTTAGGATAATTATTAATGCAAATATATCGTTATTCACTGAGTACAGGTTGAGGACAAAGACCTAAGGTTGGTATAAGACTTTTTTAAGAGTCCTATTCAGAGGCAAAGATTTAAAATACGAATATATATATATATATATATATATATATATATATATATATATATATATATATATATATATTCACTGAGTACAGGTAGAGGACAAGGACTTAAAGTAGGCTGCTTTAGAAGGTTGGTGCATTATTTTTAACCATTTTGAACATTTATGATACATATATACATTCTTTGCAATAGGATTACACTAATTAGAGGACAATGAGGTTGCTACAGTATATGCATACTGTTTGTCTATGAATCCCTGTTATGTACAGTTGCATAGGATGTTTGTTAATATTAATATGCAGGATACTTAGTTAGAGGCCTAACGCATTGTAAGAGTCCTAGGCAAATACAAAAACTTAGGATAGGAATTAGTAGATATAGATGCGTATTCATCAACTACAAATAGAGGACAACGACATAAAGTAGGGGGCTTTGGAACACGCCTGAGGTTGGCGCATCATTTCTAATCATAGAAAACATTTGTGATTCATATATATATAACTTCTTTGCCACAGTATCAGTATATTTAGACGACAAGGAAATGAGGCACGTTGATATAGAATAAGCATAAGTTTTGTGTACGAGTCAGGGTCATGAAAATGGATCTTGTATAATTATTAATACAAATAGGTACTTATTCGTTGAGTACCGTTACAGGTCAAGAACCTAAGGTATGATGCTTTAGAATAGACGTAACATTTGTGCAAAATTTTGAACATGGAAAGCATTTATGATGGATACATACATAACTTCTTTGCCAACGTGTCAGTGAGTAATTTCAAGTTATGTATGGGGACCTAGGATAATTATTAAGATAAATACATGCTTATTCATCGAGTAGCGGTAGAGGAAAAGGACTGAAGGTAGAATGCTATACTGTAGGCCAATTGGGGTTTTAATAGTCCAAGTCATGTACAGTGACCTAGGATAAATATTAATAGAAACATATAATTCTTCATTTATTATCGAGAGAGGACAAAGGCCTCAGTTGGACTGCTTTAGAATGAACCTAACGTTGGCGCAGCATTTCTAATTATGAAGAGCTTTTTTGATAGAAACATACTTATCTTCTTTGCGATTGTTTCAGTATATTAAGAGGACAAGGACCTAAGCAAGGTCGCTATAGGATAGGCAAAATGACTGATTAGAACTCCAAGTCATGTACTGGGACCCATAAAAAATATTAATAGAAATATATGATTATTCTTTCAATACCGACCGAGGACAGGGACCTAAGGTTGGCCTAACATAACATTTGGTAGGATGTAAAACATTTATAATAGTTACATATATAGCTTATTTGCAATAGTATTAGTATAATTAGAGGGCAAGGACCTGATGGAGTTTTGCTAATGAATGAGCATAATGCTTGTGTATAAGTCCAACTCATATGCATGACCTAGGATAAATATTAACATAATGCTTGTGTATAAGTCCAACTCATATGCATGACCTAGGATAAATATTAACATAATGCTTGTGTATAAGTCCAACTCATATGCATGACCTAGGATAAATATTAACATAATGCTTGTGTATAAGTCCAACTCATATGCATGACCTAGGATAAATATTAACATAATGCTTGTGTATAAGTCCAACTCATATGCATGACCTAGGATAAATATTAACATAATGCTTGTGTATAAGTCCAACTCATATGCATGACCTAGGATAAATATTAACATAATGCTTGTGTATAAGTCCAACTCACATGCATGACCTAGGATAAATATTAATATAAATGTTTGTGTATAAGTCCAACTCATATGCATGACCTAGGATAAATATTAACATAATGCTTGTGTATAAGTCCAACTCACATGCATGACCTAGGATAAATATTAATATAAATGCTTGTGTATAAGTCCAACTCATATGCATGACCTAGGATAAATATTAACATAAATGTTTGTGTATAAGTCCAACTCATATGCATGACCTAGGATAAATATTAATATAAATGTTTGTGTATAAGTCCAACTCATATGCATGACCTAGGATAAATATTAATATAAATGTTTGTGTATAAGTCCAACTCCTATGCATGACCTAGGATAAATATTAACATAATGCTTGTGTATAAGTCCAACTCATATGCATGACCTAGGATAAATATTAATATAAATATTTGCTTATTCACTGAGTACAGATAGAAGACATGGACACAAGGTAGGTGCTTTAGAAGAGGTGTAAGGTTGATGCATAATTTAGAAACACGGAAAGTGTTTATCATAGATGTATACATAACTTCTTTGATATTGGATCAGTATATTTAGAGGTCAATGACCCGAGGGATGTTGCTGTAGAGTATGCGTAAGTTTTATGTATTATTTTAAGTAATGGATAGGAACCTGGGATACTTTACAGTAAACACATTCATTGAATAACAGTAGAGGACGAGGATCTCAGATAAAATGCTGTGTTGTAAATCTTATGCGTTTCCGAGTCAGTCATGTACACAGACCTATTATAACTATTAACAAATATGTGCTTATTGATTCAGTAGCGAAAAAGGGCAAGGACCTAACATTAGCTGCTTTTCAATGGACCTAACGTTGGCGCATCATTAGCGCCATGAAAAGCATTTATTATATATAACTTCTTTGCAATTTTATCAGTATATTTAGAGGAAACGGAACTGATGGGAGGTTACTACAGAACGAGCGAAATGACAGTGTATGAGTACAAGTCATATATAGGGACCTAGATTACTCATTAATAGAAACATATGACTATTCATTGAGTACAAATAGAGGGCAAGGACCTCAGGTACAATGCTATGCTGTATGTATAACGCTTTTCAAAGAGTCCAACACATATACAGTGACCTAGGATAAAAATTAATATCAATATACGGTTATTCGTTCAGTATCGATACAGGACAGGGACCTCAGGTAGGTCTAACGTGATTGCAGCATATCCAACAATGGAAAGCATTTCTGATAGATATATACACAGCTTATTTGTGATAGTATCGGGATTTTTAGAGGACAAGGAACTGAGGGAGGTTGCTATAGAAGAAGCATAATGTTTGTGTATGAGTTCAAGTCATGTACAGGGACCTAGAGTAATTATTAATATAAATAGATGCTTATTCATTGAGTATCGGTAAAGGACAATCCATTTATGGTAACTCCGTTGAGATCTTATCAGTATATTTATTAGACAAAGGTCTGAAGTAGGAGGCTATACTGTAGGTACAACGCTTTTAAAGTAGTCTCAGTCATGTACAGGGAACTAGGAGCAATATTAATAGCAAAATATTAGGTCTTCATTCATTACCGATAGAACTCAGGGACCTACTGTAGGCCTAACGTGGTTGCAGCGTTTGGAACCATATACTTAGCTTATTTGCTGTAGTATCAGGATACAGAAACGCTAAGGACCTCGGCGAGGTTGTTATAGAATAAGCATAATGTTTGTATGAGTTCAAGTCATGTAAAGGGGCCTAGGGTAATTATTAATAGAAATAGATGCTTACTAACTGAGTATCGACAGAGTGAAAGGGCTTAAGGTAGGATCCTATACTATAGGCCTATCGCGTTTCAAAGAGTCCAAGTCATGTACAGGACCTAAGATAAATATTAATAGGAATATATGGTTGTTCATTCAGTGTATATATATATATATATATATATATATATATATATATATATATATATATATATATATATATATATATATATAAGGACGTTACCTTGGTTGTTTTAAATTGGATTTAACGTTGGCGCAGCATTTCGAACTATCAAAAACATTTATGACAAACACAGACATAATATCTCATGTGATTTCATCAGTATGTTTAGAGGACATTGACCTAATGTAGGATGCTATATTATAGGCCTAACGAGTTTCTAAGTGTTACGTGTAGGCTCGTACAATAATAACAAGAGAAAAGAGTGAAGTCAACAAGCTTTGTATATTTTAACAAAATACTTTATTTCCCTAGAAAACAACGTAAAAATTTGAAACTAGGACTTACGGTTTGTGAACATAATCCAAAATTTAATCCTAAGAATGAAAAATACAAATCCTATCACTAAATAGTTCTATTAGAATCCAGGTTCGAATCTTGACGACGTTCCAATATGGAAGGCGATGACGTCAGATGTGGTCCTTGTACAAATAGCAACAATTCCTCAATTAAATCACAGTTTATGTTTCCTAATAATTCCAGAATAAATTTCCACTGAATTTCTTTCTTCCAGAATTTACAAAACAGTACACTCGTTTGGTTTTCTACAGAATAAATTATTAAATTCCAAAAACAAATGAACTTCAAAAACAATCTGGTTTCAACAATAAATACCTATCAGGCCTTCAAGGTTTCAGAAATACAACTGACTGACGAGCGCTCAGAAAGGGTTATTATATCCGACAAATTATCATCCCGTTCTCGCGAGACAGATTACGTGGTCTCTTAACACTCTAACAACGCAATAAGAAAAATGCAATTTGTCACGTAGGAGGAACCCCTATCTACTCTAACTCTAAAATAAATTTAAAAATAAAACATTGTTTATTCAGACTATACGAAATGACCTTGGCAATAGCCAATCGTTTTTGCGTAGCGCTTACACTACCGCGGACCAAGGTGAACTAAAAATATTGTTCATGTAACACGTTTTAAGTCTTAGATAAACAACATTACTAAAAGAATTTCAGTCACGTATACGGACCTAAGCTGACCATGAGTAAAAACATGTGCTTATTCATTAAGTACAAATAGACGACAATGATCTTTGGTTTCATGATATATTATAGGTACAACGCTTTTGCAGAGTCCAAGTCATGTACATAGACCTAGGGGAAATATTAATAGAATTGTATGGTTGTTCATTCAGTAATGATAGAGGACAAGGACCTCACGTTAGCTGCTTTAGAATGGACCTAACGTTGGCGCATCATTTCGAGCCATGAGGAGCATTTATGATAGGAATATACATAACTTATTTGCGATTTTATCGTTATATTTAGATGACAACTCTCTGATGTATGATACTGTCCTGGACAATGCTTTTTGAAGAATCCCAGTTTACCTAGTAGAAATATTAATGTCCTAGGTCCATTTATCCTATTAATACTTATTATCAATTAATATTAAATATTAATAGGAGACCTGTATGATAGTACTATTTTGCATTAAATATTAATTCTGCACACTATTATCAAGCATTATTCTATAGAATCCAGGATAGCACACTTTCCATTCTGTCTGCTGTATATTTATAATTCTCTCTCTCTCTCTCTCTCTCTCTCTCTCTCTCTCTCTCTCTCTCT
>JAECUM010014983.1:0-66962 GCA_016617855.1 Megalonaias nervosa | reverse complement strand
TTATATATATATATATATATATATATATATATATATATATATATATATATATATATATATATAATTGTAAATACATGGTATTGAATCAATATTGTTTGCTAAATAAATAAATATCAAATTATTGCTGCAGGGAGAACAGCTTCATTTTTATCAATTGGAGGAAAATTATATAATCTCTATATGTATTTCGCAATTATATTCACGTATTACATAAATATACACAGTAATAATGGCTCTGTGTGGAGAGTACAGATGGATGTCACCCTTGCTTATAACGTATATTCTTGGATAGGATAAAACCTCATGGGATGCAGGAAGTACATTTTGGACTGGTGAACATTAAAGGATGAAACTAATGGCATAGTGAGCGCAGCAGTAAAGCACGTCTATAGTCCCGGCTTCGATATGAGCAAAAATATGCCCATCTAATTGTAGTTGTTTCACACCTAATTCTAAAGGTTTATTCTCGTACAAAACCACATTCCGCAAATACGATAACCGTCCACAATACTTTGTATAAGCTTGCACAACTCGTATTCAAATCGACCTAAAACTTCAAGTTTGTTTCAGAAAATAATGATCTTCCTTGTGAATATTTCAAAGCTAAAGGGCGAAATAACTTTGTTACGCTCTATAAATTACACACCTTGTAACTGTATATGGGATGGGTGGATTCATTTATCAACCGTGCAATAAATACTAGCTGGCCGCAAAAACGACAACAAAGCTGAAGGTTAAGGAATTTACAGGGACGAAACTGGATTGTTTTTCTGTATAGCCTGTTTCGGCGTGTAGCACTGTTTGACATGGGTAAATCAAACCCTGTAATATGACTTGACTCCTTGCAAAGCGCTTTTGATATAGGCGATACAAATCTGTTTTAACATTAGTTATTCCATCTTATGTATATGGTGGGATGGATTGTTTGTCTGTTTACGATCCACCTGTTAGCGTGGATCGACCTAGGGAGCAAGGGTGTGTGTGTGTGTGTGTGTGTGTGTGTGTGTGTGTGTGTGTGTGTGTGTGTTGTTTTGTAATAACAAATACTGTTATTTACTCCAACAAACTTTAAATTTCGTGACTTTGATAACTTTATTATTTCCACTAAATTAATTATTGTGCTTATTTCTGTTACAATTAGACTCAGTATGTTTTTTGACCAACTTATATATATATATATATATATATATATATATATATATATATATATATATATATATATATATATAAACATAAACATCCAGATGAAACCATGATTCCTTTCCAGTTTAGACCTTTTAATGTTTACAGCAAAACACATTAGTACGTGTACTTTTCTGTTAATAATATACAGCATCCTGTCTGCTTTTATAAGTGTGGCAGCATTCAAAGATCTTTAGCACTAGAGTTTGCTTTGTGCTTTCAAGCGTGCACAGCAGAGTTTGTGTATCCTTTTGATGGTAAGTTAAACGCATGATCTCGCACATAATTACCAGATGTTGCTAACTCATGTCCCCATTACTGGAACTCCAGTATGGAGGTAGAAAATAAAATCAAAGAATGAATCCCAAATTAGATAATATTTGTACAAAACTATTACAAACTCAACTCTTCAAAGAACATATAGCCCTCTTGTGACACTAGTCTCGATGATTAGACTTTTCGTAGAGTTCCGTGAGATGCTTCGCTATACGAAGGTCTGGTCCGCACAAACGATTGTAACGCTCAAAACGAGGCTTGCTAAAGAGCTATAAAAGTTGCTGATTGGGTGATATACGAGTATTATCCTAAATAAAATTAGTCATTTTGGTTTGATGAAATAAGTTATACAAAAAAAGGTGCAGTATCACTTTATGCAATACAAAAAAATTAAAAATCTACCGGAAACCATCTTCGAACAAAAAGCAAACGAAAACAATCACATTTCAACAAGATACACAGAACTATCATTCCATTTAGCAATCATGGATGTATAAATAGGTTATATTTATGAAGTGGAAGTTATTAATATAATAGTGTTCCGGGATTTTTTTCCAAGAAAAAAATTGTATTTACCTACTAATGACATAAGCAAACTAAAACCAAAATAAGTATGCCATGAAATAAAATGGAACGCATTTTGAAAGAAAAGTATACACTGATTCTGTACTATACCCAAACCTGTTGTGCATTTGTGTTTTCTTGGCTTAACGCCATTTGGCGGGAAGAAGAGCCGGAAAACATGAGGTGAGATGTCACATGGTCCCCTTTATCAGCTTGACAATAACAAGGGTGTAATCCAGAAAATATATAGGTGAAATGCGTGTCTGCACATAGCCATACCTATATGTAGGTGTGGAACTAATAATTAGTATACTATATATACGTTATGTGTAAGTAAGAAGATCCAATATATAATATATATATATAGTTATATATATATATATATATATATATATATATATATATATATATATATATATATATATATGTTGTTGTTCGTACATGTATGCGTAAACGCGTCTTTAAATAACGATCTTCAATTCGGTGAACAATATTTTCCGATATGCATTTTGTTCTGTCAAAAATTAATTATATAATTCGCAAGCAACCATCTTTAATGGTTTGCAAACGACGTTATGCCTCTACAATCGTAACATGATGGCATATATAAACTTCTTAGAGGCAGACATGGTAATAGTAGTAGTTGAAGCAGTCGTATGGCATTCGTTGTTGCTTACAACCTTTACTCTGTCAACCATTTCAAATAGGCGATATATCAAAATGTGCTTCCGTTATTAAGTATATCTCTGTAGCCATTCTTGAGGAAAATAGAGCATATTTCAGTCACTGCATCATTGAAGATACCCCTGGAACCAGTATTGGGCAAATAGGGCATATTTGAGTCATTGCCTTATTAAATATACCTCTGGAACCATCCTTTGGTAAACTAGGGTATTCTGGTGTAAAATAGGGCGTATTTCTGACGCGGCTACTAAGATCGTGTATTGGGATTTTATCAAAAAATTTTATAATAAAATTTAATCAACTTCCTTTGATATGCAATATGAGATATACAGATAAAAAAGGTCACATAACATAAAATGGGATTTCATTTGTAAAAAAACATATTTTTACAAAATTGTTTCAGGCGCTAAAATGGAATAATAATAATAATAATAATAATAATAATAATAATAATAGCATTAGATCAATAAAATCGGCGTAACGCGTTTTTATATTTAATAATTCCTATATTTAGGTTCGGGACAAAGATCATAATAGTAATTTTTTTTTTTTTTTTAAAATCTCAGATTCATACGTAGAGATGCCATGGTTGGTTTCTTGGATTCACTCCCTTTACAAAGTTTGTACACAAGTAACACTGTATAAATACAGAGAGAGAGAGAGAGAGAGAGAGAGAGAGAGAGAGAGAACTATTTGCAAGATTTAGCTGATTTGATTAAGTATACCTCAGTGGCGTTACTAGGAGGGTGCGGGGGTTGCGGACCGCACCTGGTGACACCATCAGAAGGGGTGACACCAAAGTGACTGTCTATAAAGTTTTTGAATTTTTGTGCAGGAAGGGGGTCCATGGGGGTGACACCATGGGTTACCGCACATGGTGACACCAACGCTAGTGACGCCACTGGTATACTTTAATTTTATGGAATATTGTTATAGCAACCTAACATGGTTTTTGTTTACATGATATATTGATCGTAATTTTCTCTAGAGAAAACATGTAAGTCGTCCACTTCTTCTGGAATGCTTCACCTTCACAGTGCTTAAAAGCATCGTATTTTTTCTAGTGGTATTTTTCTGCTAAATAAATGCTGGTTAAAACTTGTTTAAAATATGATATACGAGGGTGGATGTTACAACAGTTGCACTTAAAAATGTAATACTTTGAATAAAATAGAAAACGTCACGTGCTTCTTGGATAAGTTATAATTTTGAGCACGAGTACCTTTAATAGTAATCAGAGGCACAAAGTCGGCACCAAACCACTAAACTACATTTTATTCCCAGATGTCATATTGATTCAGGAAGCTGCCCTCAAAAAAGCACAAATTTTTACTATATAACATACCAGTTTAAGACAGAAATGTATTTGTAACAATAATTCCAATTAGAATATTTTTGGGAACCACATTATTTGTGGATACTTTGTTAATTTAGATGTGCGTGTGTGTGTGTTTTGAATTTTTAACGTAGCTTTAACAAATTTTCAGTCATATCGTTACAATATCTGCTGTGTGGCAGTTTTTAGTGTTGTCTAGCACTGGGGCATCGTGCGGCAGACACGTAACATGATGTCTCACCCAGTCACATTTTCCTGACACCTGGTCAACCAGTCCTAACACTAACCTCTTTGTGCTGAGTGCCAAACGAGGCAGCTGTTAGTACCATTTTTATTAGTCTTTGGTATGACTTGGCTGGGGTTCGAACCCGTGACCTCCCGCATCCGAGGCGGACACTCTGACCACTGAGGCCACTGGAGCAGTCCAAGCAACAGAATCAAAGTCATTTAAGCGTAATGAACTTAGAGTTTCGTGTTTTTCTGTATAAGACATTAAATGATACAAGGTTCTGATGTTTTTAATAAATCCAGTCCGGTCCTCATTTGTAAGACGAGGTAAAATAATTTTTATACTATTAGCTATATAAGCCGATGCTATTTTATATGGAACATTCAGAATCGTTATTGGTCTCCAGTTCTTAAGATATTGTTTTGGTTTGTCACCCTTAGTATGTACTCAAGTAATTATTCCCTCGTTCTCATCAAATCACTACACTTAATCATGCTGAAAAAGCACACAAATTAGATTTCCAGGCACAGCATATTGAAAACAAAAAATAAGTAAAAGTTGTATAGAGGAAGGGAGATAACTGCATAGAGTAACTATGTACAAGTATGTTTATATGTGTGCTATTTAAAGTATTAAAGCTTCTGACTGCAACTTTCTATGATGCCATAAGCTGAAGTAATTATCTGTTCAAGCAACCTATTTCAAAGTTTAAAAATTCATTTATTTATCACAGTTAATATTTCCATGGAATACAAAAATACAATATATATATATATATATATATATATATATATATATATATATATATATATATATATATATATATATGTATGTATGGTATGTACGCTGTATCAATGATATACCACGAGATGTATAAATTTTTCATTAAAAGGAAACGAAGCTTGCTGAGTTTCCTTTTAATGAAATATTTATACAACGAGTGGTATATCATTGATACAGCGTACATACTGTACATATATTTTATTTATATCACATACAAATACATATATTTGCCCTTTGAACGGAGTTCAGATTTACAACAGGCAGCCGTGTATTGACCTAGTGAATGAGTTCCTCACATCTCCGAGTGTGTCCGCTACAAAATGTAGTTCTCTGCCGTAGTGGCTATTTACAATCACCTCTGCATATTGATAAGTTGATTGTTTTCTTTTCTTGGTTTCTAATTTTCTCCACATTGATTAAATCAATATAATACACACTTATGATTTAAACATGAAAGATGGTTGTAATGATAAAAGTAGCGCAGTAGCAACACTTGGACAGCTACACCATTCAAATACCGGCTCATGGAAATTAATGTGGAATAGAAACTAAGCCAACTGACGAACCAACAGAGGTAATTAAAATATTTTAATATATTTACAGTTGATCTAAGTCATTATTCTGCTTTAGCAACTGTAAAACCGACCCACATACTCTCTCTCTCTCTCTCTCTCTCTCTCTCTCTCTCTCTCTCTCTCTCTCTCTCTCTCTCTCTCTCTCTCTCGTCGGTTTGACTTTTAAACTCTGTCTCTGTCTGTCTGTCTGTCTCTCATCCTTTGGTCGGTTTGAGTTAACTTTTTTCCATCATTCATAAGTCCAGAGATATTGTCGGAAAATCCTCTACGTTCGCCATTTCATAGAGTTTAGCCCGTATCCTGCTACGATGGTCAAGAGAGAGAGAGAGAGAGAGAGAGAGAGACCTTTGGACATTTTCATATTTAAATAATAATAATCGATTTTTTAGAACATTATGGTATGTTTAAAAAAAAACAAAACAAACAAACATAACATTAAATATATCACAGTATGTGTAGCATGTAACCAAGGAATTTACTGGTTTGCAACATTGTATCATTGATAAACACTGTTGATAAATCCCAAGGAAAGTGCACACGTATCGTTACGACGAACCATATTCTTGTAGGTTACTTGGTGTAATTTCTATTTCAAGGTTTTAATCCAGCCCGAATTCCTTTTCTCTCTCATTTCACATTTCTGCGCAGTTTGTCCGTTATGCTTGAGAGGGGAGGGGAGAACAGAAAGCAGAAAGGATTGTGATGAAAATGTGTACCATATTAAATTAATTTCGAAAACGGGGATTATTAATACTTTTCATCATTATTTTTCATACGTCACTAGTGACTAATTTGTGGAAATTGATCATTGATTTAGAATCAACTGCAGACGCTCGCGAGAATGTTTATATATGCGTATTACTGCGCCATGGGCGGATCACAATTTGATATACCAATAGTATTGGAATATCAAATTGCTTTATACCAACACTTTAAATGCATTTTATTTTTTAATGCAAGTGGTATATATATATATATATATATATATATATATATATATATATATATATATATATATATATGCCACATACATTAAAAAATAACATGTCTTGGCTTCGTTGATACGATCAGTTATATCCTTGTTCATCAAAGTCAGATCTTGCATCGAAAAGCTAAATTTTGGTTTCCCGATGACAAAGTCATTGAGTTTGTCAAGATCAAATCTAGCTCTAGAAGGTTTAATTACGGATAATCTCGTGAATTCCTCCATATTATAATTAAGGCAAATATGTGTTTAATTAAACTTTAATTATATATATATATATATATATATATATATATATATATATATATACCCAGCCTTATATATATATATATACTGCTATATAACATATATATATATATATATATATAATGATACAAGTAAAGAATCAATGCAATTGGTTAATTATAGGATTTACAACTCCGTGTAACCGCACATGCGTAAATGAATTCTGTGGTTACCATATACAAAGTTTTCGACGTGGAAGAGTAGGACCAAAACCATGTTTGAAATGTGGTGTTGGGGTCAGAGGAAAAACGCAGTTGTGTGTGCAATGTGGTGGTAAAAAACACAGAGAGCTAAAACGATATTATGATAAAAAAAATGTTGAGTCTCCCATAAAAACCGCCGAAAACTATCTCGCCAGATTTTCAAAATAACAATTTAGACAAATAATATTATTATACAAATGAAGCAAAATGAATTTGTGAAACATCCCACCATGACCAATTATGAAGCATCTTTTGATGGTGGAATCAGGAACTGTCGACTAAAATAGCCAGTCGGTGTTGTCACTAATACTGTTTATCTGAGATTTACTGTTGGAAAAGAAAGATATTACTCATATAGATTCGTGTATGAATGTTTTCATGGACTGATCAAAGACGGATTTGTCATCACATCACATCAATGTCAATAAAATTGATAATTCTTTATCGAATTTGCAAGCTATTACACAGTCAGAATTCTGCACGTGGAGATACTGGGAAATATAGTAAGTTTCCGAAAGTTGTTAAATCCGTGAACACGGAGACTGGCGAAGAAATAATATTTCATTCTATGAATTCAGCTGGAAAATATTTTGATATTTGCATTTCTTCAGTACAACGTGTCGCGGATAATATATACAAATCGACATATTCTAGAAAATATAAACAGAAAATATCATTTTCCTATGTTCCAATAGTATTATATGACGAAGGGAGATAACTCCGTCAAGCAACGACTTCTCCTCTAGAGTAATTAAGTAATTGCCCCGCTTGCAAGTGCTTAATATTATATGACTGTGCCGCGATTTTATTTTACTGTTTCTCACAACAGGACAAAATACAGGTAAGTCAATTTTAGCTTTTACCTGTGAACAGGTAACATACTTGTATACAGGTCTACATGTATTTTAACCTCGCGAATGACATTGTGCAGAAAATGTATATACGATTATCGAATACAGATATTTTATACAGTATGTTTTATGAAGTGTGTCTGGAAATTGAAATAAACCCACGCTACAGTTTACAATAATTGTGATTTTATTCAGTATAGCTAAACGCACATGTAGGTTGTCGTCTGCTAGTACAATTACCGGTGACCTCAGTATAAATCACGCGCCGCTTGCGTGTGTACAAATCCAGGTCAAACAGGTAATACAGACCTACTTGTATTTTAACTCCCGAATGACATCAGGTAGAAATATGTATATAATAAATATTATTATTCTGATTCTGATTCAGAAAATATTTTTATTTTAAATAAATATTTATTATACAATGAATCCCGAGAATATTCATGCAATTATTTCTGAGATTAAAAAATTAAATTACGAGGATATAGAATTATCAGAACAATTGGGCCCTGATAAAATCATAAATGATTTTGAAGCGCTACAGGAACAGAAATATGATGGAAGATATACACTAGCAGCCGAGTACCGATTCATTAAGTTACCGCAACAGGCTTTAAGACAGTCTCTACTTTATGTCGATAATGAAGATATTCCAAAATTTGTTTTACTTGCAAATTCGATCGAGAAAATTAGATTACAGTTATCACACGAATACGAAGCAAAAAAGATTATAAGTTCACGTGTGCGACAGCTGAAGAAATTTATGTGCAGTGACAAGGTCGCTACTGACGAGGTAGCTGAAAGCGCTGTCACTAGTGACTGTGGTAGCGAATAGTTATATACTTAAATTTACCTGTGTATGGTAAGAACTCCGGTAGCCGTGGGGGTTAAGGCGTCCGCGTATGGATCCACTAGTGGAAACTCTCCACATGTTCGAGTCTCAAAAAATGCTAAAGATATATTATCTTGCATTCGGCGACAGATGCTATTATAATTAGGGGTGATTGTAAGATTGTAAAAAAAAACTAATTCCAGGTGTAACTCGCCTGGCATCCCCGAACCTCAAAACGCCCGGGATTCGCCGAGGGGGTGTTTTTATTACCCCTGTCGCGCTTATCGATCCAATAATTGCAATGAGAAAGAAATTACAATTACAGTGAGAAACAAATATAACAATTACTCCGAAGATACACATCCGACGTCATTCAACCTGCTCGTCAGGTACTCTCGTTTGCTATTTTTTTTTTTTATTTATTTATTTTTATTCTCGTCATAATATATTTAAGCAGAATCAGATTTATTCTGATAATATTTATTCTGACACAGATTCAGATTGTAATATTTATTTTGATTCATGATTATACTATTTATTCAGATTATAATATTTTAATCTGATTCCGATTGTGATTCATGATTATAATATTTATTTTTATTCTGATTCATGATTATAATATTTCTTTTTATTCTGATTCATGATTATAATATTTATTCTGATTCTGATTCAATTTCAGATTCAGATTTTTTTTTTCTTTATTCTCCATTAATTCAGAATTTTTTTACTATATCGATGACGTCATCGATAATTGTTTTACGAATTTTGTTTAGACAATAATAACACACCATCAGTTGCTGTGCGAGGGTTAGTTTTTTAATCTCTGCAATTATTCCCGATGATTTCGTCATTGATTATATTTATTCGTGTAATTTTAATTCGTTGACGACCTTGGAGTTCTACGAACTCACGATTTCACATACAAACTCATTGCCAGAACTTCTTGACGTAGGTCAAGTAAGTGTCCGGCTTGGTCAGAAAGTCTAAAATGTATCTGGGACAACAGTGGATTATGACATCGCAGATAAACCGGATTAACGGGCACTGACACAATTAAAATCCCGGGGGGGGGGGGTAAATGAATATAAAATATATCCTTGTTGTGCCAGGGTGGATTTTTCAACGTGTACGAGATAACTTCCATCGATGGCGTCACACACCAAATTAACTGCGATCGTTGCTGTGGTGTTGACGATACCCGGTGATACATGCCTACCTCCTCCGTAAGGATCATTGTCATGTCGGAGAATATTTGTTGGTGGGTTTAATTTTGTCCACGCGGCGATAATTTTTGGAAAATTTCCATTGATTATATCGTTGACGTTTTTCTTTAGTTCAGTACTGTCAAATTCTGGTATTACAAATGTTGATACTTGTTTTTCTGTTATCGTATATTGTTCGAGAAAAGTTTGTTTTGTCCTAGGAAAAGGATGTGCCTTCTCGACGAAAATCCGATTCACGTACTCGAGGTCTGATCTAACTTAGTTTAGATGTTGTATCGTTTCAATGATCTGTTGTCGCACATCATCGTTGTAATATTGTGTTATACTCAAAAACAGATTTCGCAGATTATCATATACTCGTTTGTGTTCGGATCTAATGGGTTCGGAAATTTTATCAATGGATTCTTTATCTAATTCCCACACGCCAGCATCATTACGCTTAATGTCAATTGTTACCCAAGGATACCTCGTTCTATAATCAGTTTGTGAAATAAAGTAATCTTCAGACTCCCTCCACAGATCAATTTTTCTGTATTCTGGAAATTTTAAAAATATTTTTTTTTTTTTTTGTGGTGAAATCATCACGTTTAGGTTCTGGTGGTCCTTGATAAACCGGCGGAACTTCTGGCCATCCTAATACAATTCTAATCGATGATTGATATATATCAACAGAGTAATCCGGCGTTGATATTTCTGTCGCAGCTGATAATGTTGGTTCATGAACAGTAATAGCAATTTTAGATTCTCGCCCTGTTATAGATTTAATTCTACGGTGGAATTCGTCGTTGATCTGTTCTATTTGATAACTGCCCGTAGGAATACCTACAACTTGCCAATCAGGAGTTCCATCGGGTTTATTTTTATAAGAAAAAACTGACGAGTTATTTGCGGGTAATCCACCAAATGATTCTGATCTTATATTTGGCAACTGTGATATACTCGCAATTGTGCTAATTTCTTTCACTGGAATCGCCGTTGGAAAAACAATATCGAATTCAGGATTAGTTGAACTCGTTGATATCATTGTCGTGTTGCCGGTGTTGTATTAGCGACGATTTGTTGGAGGAGTTCTTGCGGTGTAGTAATTATTATTATTTACTTGATTTTAAATCAGGAAATAAATTGACTTTGTCGGTGTCATAGTAAACCTTAATCATTTCCGCGAATTCCTGATCTGATATTACTCCATCATTGAGACCTGATGATATCAGTGATGTTAATTTGGCGTGTGCGTGTGTTGCCGCTGATAGCAATATTTGATATTCATGTAATTTGTCAGCCGCACACGTAGATATCTTTTTTGCAATTATATTAAGAATACCAGCAATACCAGTTAAAACTGCAACACCAATTCCTATTATTGGTGCTATTATATATGTGGCTGACAATGATCCGATTATAGTTGCTGTTCCAGCGACGATCGCAGATGCAGAATAAACAATTATATCAGTAACAACGATACGCCTACGGTATTTTTTTTATTTGTGTACTCGTCAATGATGTTTTTTAGTTGGGTCTGCAACAAACACGCTTGCTCGTATCTGAAGTTGTTTACCATGTTCAGATCTGACGTCAACGGCAACGTAGTTGCTGTTGATGAAATCATTATACTTAATGACGTTGTCATTAAATTAAGTAATCAACTGAGGTATTTCAGCGACAAATTCCAGACACCACCATTAAGACGCTGCGGTTATTTTTTTATCAGATGGTTCCAGTATAAATATTTCTTCGGCATCTTTATTTAATACAATAGACACGGTTTCAGAAAAATTATCAGTCGAATGACGCCATGGATACGTGGTAAATATCCTGATTTTTGCAGCGCTGAACACAGACAGCCAATACACACCAGTGACTTCCGCGGTATGTTTGATAGCGTTATTTTGCTGTGACCATGTTGACGATCCTGATGACACTGTGCATACGATATTGTTGACGGCGACATTAGTCGCTGCGTGAGGAATTTTAATCAGATTAGTTTTTTGAACGATATTAGGAATTGCACTGACAATATCGTTGAGTTTTGTATTAATTTCAGAGAGTTTTGTGTCGACAACCATTGGACTTCCAAAGAAATCATCTGCGATTTTATTAAGTTTCTGAAAATTTCTACGAGTATTTAAAAACATATTTACATAAACGTCATACTTGGCTCGTAGTGTATTCAATTTGTCATCGATGGACGTATCTTTATCATCCACATATTTCTTCGTTGCGGCATCTTCATCACCTGTTGGTTCTCTTAAAATAACAATTTTGTTCCCGTTCATGTTAGGTTTACCTGTCATTGTATCACCGGTGGATTTTAAACGATTAGAAACGCTATTTCTGATTTCTTCTCTGATTTCATCTCTGATAGTTATAAATGATGTATTTGAGTCTCTGATTCTACTTCCGTCAGTAAAACCTGTAATATTATCCGTGGTGGCTCCGAGAACTCTACGAATTATATCGACCCATTTAATGTTACTCGTTTTTAAAACGCCGTATTTGTCTTGAAAAACGACAACTTCATCTCGGTCAACACCCGATAAATCGATCATGTCGGCGAGTTCATCTTTTGTAGCGAATTTAGACAAATCGATATCTTCTTTCTTCTAGTCTTTGATAGAGGATCTTCCATAAATATCAACCATTATACGATTAACGATTATTTAAAACAGAACTCGTATAATCACTTTCAACTTTATGAGGTGTATCGGAAGATTTTGAAATAGCATCGAGTACAGCGAGTGATTCACGGCCACATATGGATCGGTTATTTTTTGTGTTGGTAATGTTGAATACCATACTGGAGTGTTGACAATGACTTTGTCACCGTTGTTGACATATTTCAAAAATTCCTTCTGTGGTGCCAGTCCATACGAATCGAAATAAACAATTCCACGTGGATCAATCACATATGCAACCCAATGAGTACCTGGACCAGAACTTTTATCGTTGTTGTTGTTGTTGTTGTTGTTGTTGTTGTTATAGGGTTTAACGCCATTTTTCAGCACAAGATAGGCTATACATGGCGGCCAGTATTATTGGTGGAGGAAGAACCCTGGAAAACCCCGGGAAGAACCACCGACCCACGAGAAGCTACTGGCAGGCTTTCTCACGTACCCACGTTAGCCGAGCCTGGACTCGAACCCACGCAGACAGAGGTGAGATGGCAGTGATCCGTAACGATCAGCGCTTTAGACCACTCGGCCACTCGGGGCCCCCGAACTTTTATCGAGATTAATAATACCGGTCTCAACACGATTTGGTTGTTTTGGTAACTGATCACGCATAAAAACACCTCTGAAGTTTTTGATGTTTAATCTCTTAGCAGCATCAAGTAAATCAAAATTGGACATGGGAAGGGAACGCTCTGCTTTTAACGAAGTGTCCCGGGAAGTCTTAGACCTTTTCCGTACCATGAACGAGGAGTTCCTGGCAGTCTGAGTCCTTTCCCTTTTTTTTGGAAATTTTTATTCCTTTTCCTGTTGCTTTCTTTAATGCCATTTCAGCGGCAGTTCCAACGCTGGTATAGCTGCGAGAAGTGGAAATATAACACCCGTCTTGTCAATGTCGCTAATGGCACCTGCAGACAGATCAAGTCATACGCCAGTCTTTGATCGTTTGGCGTCATTGAAGGGCTTGAGTTGACGTTCAGTCAGTGATAGTTTATTTGGACCACCTGAGATCTGTCTTCGTTTTAGTAATATTTTCATTCCCGAATTCTTTTTTGAAACTGATTATAGCTTTTTAATCTGACCAGGAGTCAGAGTAACATTAGCGTGATGATATGACATTTATAATTATCATGAGCTATTTAATTACATGTTTTCGACTGGGGCATCAATGACTCTCATGCGACCACCAACACCTTCAAGCAGCATTGTTTTATCGGATAATATAACCGCGATTGCTCTGTAATTGTCAATTGCTCCTCTTGTTACACGAGCTCGAAAGTGTATACCAACTACTGATTGTCTGAATAAATCCAAGTGTTCCAGCGAAAAGTAATATATTGGATACAGCGTTGTAAAATCTAGCTGTGATGTTTGTAAATTAGAATCAACATTTTGATCACGTCCCATAAATGACATTAAACGATGATGTGCACGTGCTACATGATTGTTACCAAAATCCAGCAATATGTCCTCGGAGGGTTCCTGATGTCCATTTATCCTCAAAGAAACTTCTGTGACACCAAGTTGGTCAAATATCATTATACTGCGTGTTTGATTATTTACTCGTTCAGTATTTTGGAGCGCAATAAATATATGTCGTGGTGCAAAGACACCTTGCTGTGATGCTATTTGCCATGTGAATAAACCATTGATTGTACTTTGAACACTATCTGTGGTCATCGTCAACCATGATAATGTCGATTTACCACGCTGTCCATAAAAGAAAGTAGTCGTTGTTCTTCAGATATTTTTGGAGTCATTGTTGGCATCCACAATGAAAGTTTTGTTATTATTATTTTACTAGCATCACCAATAATTCGCCATATTGCCTCATCATCTGTAGCCTTTCGTACGAGTACAACTGTATGCTTAGCTCCAAAAATAACCTTTCTAACATTTCTACAAAATCCAAAGATATGTGTCAGTGGAATTGCACATGAAAATAATCTACGCGCATCTTTCAGCATTGCTCGACGTGCTGCAAATCCTAAGTTGAATTCTGGATTAGAACCATGAACCACCGGCCACACATCGGCGTCAGCAGCGTCGGCGAAGTTTCTAGGTCGTCTTATATTGTACTGTCTGCTGTCAGGGTGGTCAGACGTATCCTTTACCAACATCATTGACGGACCAGCTGATGTTGAATAATCGTCGCTGTATCTTGCAAAGCCAAGTATCGTCGTTGCAACGTCGACGTCTTTCTGAATTGATTCAATATCTTTTGCAATCATGTACGTAGCGCTGTCGAATAACGCCATAATACCATTATTAACAAAACCAACTCTAACTTCAGCGCCATAGTTATCATTATTTTCTCTTATAATTTCACCTTCGACCTCGATAAATGCCTCCGCGGGTAAGAAATATCTACTTGTATCCTGAACTTGCAGCTAAGTTTGTCCACGCTGATTTGGATGTCGTGCGTCATAAGAATAATATTGATAATCGCGCACAGATTCATCCTTGAGAACTGGCGCATCCATGTCGAGTGCGGGATCAGATACACGTTTGAACATTTTATTATATTTATTATCGTCTAACACGAAGACCACATCCTGCTATTAAACTTGCGGTTATATTTTTTTTTTCCTTTTCTGATAGGGGTACACCAGCCAACTCTGCTAGTTTTTTTATTCGCAGCTTGATTTATTATTTTACTAACATTTGCAGGCATAACTTCTGTGCTGGGTAATTTTACTGGCTGAGGCTTTACTGGCTGAGGTTTTCGTCGTATTAATCGTGCTTGTCTATCCTTGATTGCCGAGAATGCTTTACCGGCAACATAGCCAACAGCATCAAAACCTTTATCACGAACAACATCAATCTCCGCAGAACGCTTTATATATAGGTAATCGTGAATCTATCATCCTAACCATGGTCGGTCTACGTTGAGCATTATGTATATTCATCTTATTTTCTTGTCGCTGATTTAATTGTATACCTGATTAATCACTGCGGTAATCATCGTCGATTTCATTAATAAGGGATCGATAAACATTAATATCCATGATAGCGCCTGTAAATAATCTCTGACAAATATCAGCTGCTTCATTAATGATTTCTGGGAATTATTAACCTACTCGTTTTCCTCCAATGAGGATTTCTAATCGTTCAACATCGGCAAAGACGTCATCGGGACATTGAGTAACAAGACCACTTCCTTGAGTACCAATACCACTTCCAGTTGCACCGGGGTCAGGTGATGGTTGTCCTCGTCGTCGTGCTTGTTGTACTTATTGTATTTGTTGTTCTACTAGTTGTCCTGGTTTTTGTTGAGATTGTAGTTCTTCTTCTCCCTTATACGAGGTGGACCAAATGGAGATTTTTCTGGCAGTAATATATCTCCCGGCGTTGGCGCTCTTTTACTTTCTTCGACATGTCTCGTAAAATATTCAAATTCATCTTTGTAATTACTAGTGATTCTAGATATACCACGAGATTTTCGAAATACAGTAGGAACCCATTTTGATTCTGGAATATCTGCGGTACCCGGTTCTAGTAATTCACTACGACTTTGATACCCTACTGCTGCAACCGATAAGGGATTTTCTCGGATTAACGTGATACACTCTCTGGTAAATTGTGCTGGTTGTTTTTCTTGGCTTTGATTTTGGCGTAACAAGATCCCTTACATCACCGACCTCCTCACGAACTTTGTTAACACTCTCAAGTACTTGTTGTATTTCTTCTTGTATCTGTGGCTGAGTCGCAACTATTTCGCCTGGAAGTTCTCGCAGAATCTTTTTTGTCTTTTTAGTTCTTTCTGCTATTTTTCCGGTTGCTTTAACCTTCGTAGCCGGTTTATATAATTGTTCTGCACCTTCTGCAAATCCCACCTGAGACTCCTGACGAGCTTGTAGTTGTTGCTTGCCAGAATCACGGACGGGGAGATATTTCTTAATTGCCTCTAGTCGCTGTCGAGCACGTTTAGCTGTGTGAAATTCCATTATTGATATAATAATGATTTAATTAAACCACACCCAATACTCTTAATCATTGTGGGAATCATCGGCGATTTCATCAATGAAGGATCGATAAACATTAATATCCATGATACCGCCTGTAAATAATCTCTGACAAATATCAGCTGCTTCATTAATGATTTCTGTGGAATTATTACCAGCTCGTTTTCCGCCGATCAGAATTTCTAATCGTTTAACATCGGCAAGGGTGTTATTGGGGCATGAGGTAATAAGACCACTTCCCCTGGTACCTGTACCAATACCACTTCCAGTGGCGCCGAGTTCAGAATTTGAATCCTGCCATTCTTTTTCCTTACCTGTTGTTTGGAGTGGTTGTCGTTGTTTTTGTTGTTGTCGTTGTTGTAACTGTTTGAGACAATTTTTTATTCCATCATCAAATGTAATATATCTTGGATCATTATTTCGGGCCTGATCAACTCCGTAGTGTATGCGAAATATCCATTTGTACCAGGTTTCACGACTTACATTATCATCGGCGTACTCGGGTTTTAGAAATTGTTCTCTCTGATCAAAGCTGTGCACGGCAAGCGCATGTAATCTTACCGTTTCAATATTTTTATGAAGGAAATATCTCTTTCGGTAAATTTATCATTCACTTCAGTTCTGGCCCTTACTTGTTTTGGGTTTAGTTCTGGTTCTGGTGTATGATCCTTTTGGTCAATACCTTCAAATATTTCTCGCATTGGCTGAGCAGCAGCTATTTCACCTGGAAGTTCTCTTAGAATCTTTTTAGTTTTTTTAGTTCTCTCTGCTATTTTTCCATTTGCTGTAGCGGTTTGCTCTAACGCGGGAAGAAGACTTTTGGTAGCCTCTGTAACCGGTTTAAATAACTGTTCTGTTTCTTCGGCAAATTCTTCCTGTGTTTGTTGACGTTCTTGTAATTTTTGCTTGACAGAATCACGAACAAGGATATATTTCTTAATTGACCCTAGTCGCTGTCGAGCTGATCTAGCTGTATGAGATTCCATTATTGGTATAGTAATGATTTAATTAAATCAAACCCACACAGCAGCAGAGAGGCTGAACGACAACAAGTGTGTGTGCGACTGCAAACGAACACGCCTAAATGATGAAAAAAATACGTCAATGGGAGTAACAAAAACGAGCTAACCCGGATGATTTCGTTATTGCGGTCTGTTTTCCCGACGTATGGAAATATGTTCGATTAGAGGTTTGGGTTTGACGTTGTTGACTTTTGATCTCAGCTTTAATAGGAACCTTTATTTTTGCAAACGGACCCTCCTAAACCTTTGTAGGGTTCATCCTCTCTGCTGCTGAGAGAGAGAGAGAGAGAGAGAGAGAGAGAGAGGGGGGGGGATCCCGCAAACACGATATATCGAAACAAGCCATGCTTTTATTTGAACACTTGATTTCATCCAGACTTAATCAAGAATATAATGAAACTTGATTTCGAATAATTAATGTTGCATAATTTTAGTTCGAACCAAAGTGGAGAATAAATAAGGACCCAGTGACAGTAATAATTTTGAAAGCAGAGCACTGACACATGTTCAGAAGAAATGATGGTAAATAATTAATGAGTCACAGAGGAGAAACTTTTACGATTGTAATAAGTTAATTTACTCTTCAGAAGACCTACCTATTTAGTTTTTAACTCTCATTATATTCACTATGTTTGTTAATCTTTCTGTCAATTATACACATAGCAATGTAGACAAATCATTAAATTGTTACTTTATTACGGTAAAGTTATTTTGCAATAATTTCAGTATGTTGTAGTTAACCTGCATATCCTAATGATCTAATTTGATAAAACCAGCGTTTGGGCTCGGATTTAAAAAAAATTATAATTTTCTAATAATACAGAGTGTTTCCTTTTATCAAAAGGAAGACAAATCATATATAAGAAAATGATTGCCAAGGATTAGCACATTTTTTTTAAGGTCTCATTGGGACATTTTTTTTCGGAGAACAAAACTCAAATGTAAATTATCCTAAAGATTCTTTCCTAATATTTTACAGAGATATATCTCAGTATATGCAAAGGTATGTAATTCAAGCAACTGCTGACCATATGTTTAGGTCATTAAACTTCATGATACGGACGATAATTATCGATAATTTACAGAAAGAAAAAAAATCTTTTAAAAAGAGTTAATCGTTTAAAAGACTGAAGTTTATCAGGTAATTAGAAAATTAGCATGACCATATTGACATGTGAGAAATCGTTCTTCCTCGTAAAATTTTGCCTTCTATACAGAACTTTAAGAATGAACAGCAATCATCCATTGTGCAGTGCTACCAAGCCCGTATAATTATCAGTTCTATTTACATGTATTCTGTTAAAGTACTTTGTAACATTCAAAGTATGTTTATTGAAATTGGTTTTATTTATTTAAATCGCTCAAGAAAACAAAATAAATTTTAGCCAATCTTAGTTATCAAGCTTGTGTCAAATGCCTGTGGAGACAGGTTGGTAGGTGAATGCTTAAAGTTACACAAGTATTTATATGAATGCTTAGTTTACGGCACGTTAGTGAAACGGTAAAATTTGGTATACGTATGTTCGTATGTGTCCCTTGCATCAATAGTACGTCAAGTGCTGCTTATACACGTTTACAAGACAATTCGCCGGTAGCGTTATCATTTTAGGCATATGGACAATTTTGTGTTTCAAGGGGAATTACTTTGACAAATATCAGTTTTAGTATATACTCGTTATTCCCCTTACAACGACATTTATACTGTTAGGTCAAGATCCTTCGCGGATATTTTTCTGCACTGGTTATACGTGATTTAAATGCTCCCTCCTGAGTCTGTCGTGGGGACAAGCCCTGTTCATGTTATCTCACATCACGTCCTGTCACAACTTGAACATTTTATTCTTTTCTACGATGCGAATCGAAAGGCGTTCACTCTTTTGGTCAAACTGTTGGTGCTCTCACTTTTCATGCAACTTCAGTTACCCCATAGACGATAGTTCAGAGCAAGAATGGACTTGATCGGCCACTCATTTGTTCGCAGAAACCAAACCAGTTAGTGATGTCACGGTCATCTTGGTACTAGAAGGACGAACAACAAATATTTCATAATTCTCCTATTTGTCTCTGTTTTCTTACATTCATTTTTTCTTCTTTTGTTAGTTTGCTCATGCTTTCATTTATTGTATTCTTACCCGTCTAGTATTCGTACCCACCTATACGTACCCATCTCTGTTTATGTATTCCTCTTAATCAGGAGACTGACAGGTAGGGGCGTGTGTGATTTGGATTTTGACGTAGTTTTAAAAAAATTTTCAGTCATATCGCTACGATGTCTGCAGTGTGGCAGTTTATAGTCATGTCTAGCACTAGGGAATCATACCGCAGACATGTAGTACGATGTCCCTTCCAGTCACATCCTGACACCAGGCCGACCAGTCCTAACACTAATCTCATAATGCTGAGCGCCTAGCGAGGCAGCGACTGATTGGTGAAGTGGAAAACAAAATGACTTAGATTATTAATGTCAGTCTCAATAATACTTATTTAGAAGTAACAATCGTCAGAAAAATCTTCATGCACATAATTATAATTAAAATAATATATATCCATGGTGGAGGAATTGCTGACAGCTTATTAAAGTGTACTTCGATCAATGAAATATGCTGATTTAAAATATATGACGCACTTTTTTTTAGACAGTTAATAGATTGTATGTATCAAAATTGCCATGAAAAGACGAGTAGTTCAACAAAATCTGTGTATTATAAAGGATTCAGACCAATCCTGATTGTTGAAAAACATCTATGCAATGTATCCTGGTTTTACATTTCTCTGAATCTTTTTTTATGTTAGAATGTTCTAGCCATAAACTTAATATCGATGCAGTTTATGAAGGTGACCTTCCTTCAGGCTTTTTTCTGAAACTTTTGTTTCAGAAATAATTTACTATTAATGTTATGCATATTTTTATTTGTGAAATATAATAAGATATTAGAGAGAAAAAAATATTAAGATAAAATTTAGCGTGCCTGATATATATATATATATATATATATATATATATATATATATATATATATATGCGTATATATATATATAGCTATTACATATATATATATATATTCCGACAAGTTTAATCATGCAAACGAAGCTGAAAATATGTCACAAGATTCTGTCCAAAACGCTTAGCAAATATTAGCTTTAGTTTCAGACTGCTTACTATACTAACTCTCCCGGCCATAACTGACTGACCCCAACTCCAGCAAAAAATCCTGCGGGTGCCCATGCATCCGTCTAATTAGTAACCAGCCCTGTTATATTTCCTCACCGAGATTAAAAATATAATTTGAGCTAAAATGGAATTTAAATTATGAATTGCTAAGGACTACTAATCATAAAATTTGTTTCATAAGCGGTAGTAGTTCTAACCCTCGAGGCACTTTATCGGTTTTGTGGATAGATGATTTGACAAAAGGATGTAAACCTTAAAGCTGTGCTGAGTGGTGTAAACTGTAATGATTTTACTTTCAGAATTGATTTTTTTTCATCCTGTTAGGATAGGTTTCAAAATAAACGTGAAGTGTATTAACATCACTATTAATGTTTTTATATCCAGATATTTCAATCAACTCTATTAAGTAGTTTATAAACTGTAATACAGTTATGGTTCACAAAATGTACAAGAAACAAGAAACATACAGTGAAACAAGTTTACACAAACAGCAGCAGGGAAGGTGAACAGACCATTTGACTGGAGACCTTATTTACAAAAAATAAAGGTTCCTACAGAGGCTGAAAAATAAGGTCAATAACGTTAAACTGAAGCCTCTAAACGAGTATATTTCCATACGGTTGAGAACAGACAATAAACCGTCTGGGTTAGCTCATTTTTGTTATCCCATCGTTGACGTATTTTTTTCAAATTTGTATGCGACTCGTTTACTCGCTGGGTCACTCAATTTTTGTCGTTCACCTTCCCTGCTGCTATATAATTAACTAAAGATTTTATCCAGACCTATACGATATCTAGATCTTGGGTTATGTAAATTTATTGTTATAAATCCGAACGGAACAGCTTGTGCTTTTGAAAAGAAGTTTTTAAACTTGATCATGTCCATATCCCCTGAACACCAAGTATGATAAATATTTTGTAAGGTATAATTATCTACTCCATTAAACACGACTAAAATATTGCAGTTATCTCTGATCACTTTTGGAATTTGTGTATAGAATTTGGTAGTGCTCGATGATGCCTTACTGGTTCTTGTTTTCATGTCGCTGAGAAGTCAATTATATCCATATAATAAATAATATGAATTTATATTGTACTCGATGCAGAGCACCCACGTCCACCACTGGATTAACAACAATAACAACAACAAAAAAAAATAAATAAAAGACTTGCAATTACAGGCAAGTATGTGAAATGTGGTACAAAAAAAATACAAATTTATTCCTCTTGACTTGTCAGTCAACGGTGGAGATATCGCCGCTTCATTAGGGAAATTACCAGGGGCTCCATGGGCTAAATATCCGGGGGAAAAACATCTTCCTGGATATAATTATTGTGGTCCTGGAACTCGACTTGATATCCGACTTGATGATCAAGATCAACCAAGACCTGGAGAGTATCCAATAAATAAGATTGATCAAGCGTGTCATGTTCATGACGTTGCTTACAAAAGTAAAGATTTACAACAACGGCATCTCGCAGATGTAAAATTAATTCATGCGTTAAATTCTATACCCAATAAATCTGTCAGAGAAAAACTCGCTAGTTTTCTAGTAAAATCTGCTATGAAAGGTAAAATAATGCTAGGGGCTGGTAATTAATTATATAATTATTATAATGGAATCTGTTTATTATAGCCCAAGAGGATATTGGAGGGGCAAAGCAGCGATTAGTAAACTTGCTGAAGCAGAAAAAGTCTCACCTTCTGTTGCTGCAGCTTGGTTAGCACGACAGGCAATATGGCAAATTTATCTACCACCACCTAAAAAAATTCAGTACGCACATTTTGATGTCAGCACCCATAATGAAGTTCGTCAAGCAGATATTTTATTTTTACCACACGATACTATTAAAATTGGCAGACGTCAATCACGCACACACAAATACGCATTGACTGTCGTTGACGTTGCAAGTAGATATAAAGAAGGGGAACCATTATCAACAAAGCCAGCATCTGAAGTTGCATTTGCGTTTGAGCGAATTTATCAACGTGGTGCTCTACGATGGCCACAAGTATTACAAGTTGATCCTGGTAAAGAATATCTTGGTGCAGTATTATCGTTGATGATAAAACATAACGTTAAAATCAGAAGAGGACACACTGAAATTCATCGTGATCAGGCAATCGTTGAACGATTTAATCGAACACTTGCTGAGCGGTTATTTGGATATCAATACGCAAAGGAAATATCTACTGACTTTAAGTCCGGGGAAAGATCTCGTGAATGGGTTGCAAGATTACCAGGTGTGATATCAGCGTTAAATAATGAAATTACTCGTTCAACTTCCATGAAACCTTCTAATGCGATCACCAAAAAAATATATACCAATACAACGACGTGAATCTTTTTCTCAACCAGTATTAGGTAATGTAACTGTAAGATATTTATATGAACCTGGTGAACTTGAAGGTGGTAAAAAAAGAGCAACCGATCCTATCTGGAGTGTGACTACGCATACAATTTCTAGCGTGGTAAGATCCACTGGTAGACCTCCAATCTACAGACTAGATTCTACAGCTCCTCAACGTGGATTTGTACGTGAACAATTACAAGTAATTCCTAAAGACACAATTACCACCACCTTCACTTATGTGAATTAGTACCAGGGCGTCCAGCGCCCCGACGTCGATTACATTCAAGACAGGTCAGCATCACATTATCACGTGTATGACCAAGATCACTATTAATTCTGTCTACGGTAAATTGTCTTGGATGATTATTCGAATATTGCCATAACATATTACAGTTACAGCTTGCACAATGATTATTCTGTCGTTGTTTTAGTGTTATAACAAATTCAGTATCAATATCAAAGTCACGCTTATTTGTTTTTTTGTCACATTGTTTATAGCCAGATAGTTTTTTTCTTATTACTTCATTACTAACAGTTTGATTATTATTTTCTGTAAAATTCATAATAACCCTATGTAGTTGAGATATTCTTCTGACTCGAGATACTGCGAGGTAGACTAAATTTGACCATTCGATCCGATCATTGACAATCCAGATATTTGTCTCAGAAATAGTTAATCCCTGTGATGAGTGAATCGTTATAGCGTATCCTAACGTCCATGGAGATTTATCCATACTCAGCGCATTCTCAACAACATCAACAGCAACCAAAACAATATCATTCAAGACAAGATTTTGTATCCCACCACCAGGAATTTCAACTTCAATATTCTGTCGTCGAGTATCTGCTGGGCTATAACATAATGGTACAGGTAGATCTGAAAACTTTTCTTTATGTAACAGAAATAATTTCTCCTGCAGTTTATCACGAACTATCTTTCTACTTGCGACTATCAAATCAGCAGGTCTCCATAAATTCAAAAAATCATTCATAGTAGTTTCTGGAATTACCTTACGCATTATCTCACATTGTATTTTATCTGGCTGTAGTCTGATTAACCTTTTAAATTCTTTCAGCGATTCATCAATAGCTCTATGATCATCCTTTATTTCTTCATAATAATCTACATTATTCTTCAGCCATTCATGTGGAGATTGAAAAAAAAAGGGTGCTGGTTGACCATGATCGCCACACATTATTACAACAGCATTTTTAGTCAATAACCAATCAAGAAATATTTTTAATATTTCTAACGGTACCGTGTCTATCTCGTCCCAGATAATATATTTAGGTATATATTTCTCACCCATTCGCTCAGGAGTCCATGTGTCTCCGCACCATCTGAAGAAACTATGATATGTACGTGATTTTACTCCTCATTCTTTTATTTCTCTGGCGAGTTTATGTTTCGGTGCCAAAACAATTATATCTGAATGGTTGTTCAGGAATAATTGAATCGCACGAGTTGTTTTACCTGAACCACCGCATCCGTTAAGATAAACAGTCTTATGTCTAGCCACAGGATCATATACAGATGGTGCTGATGACTTTGATGCTTGATTATTATTTTTGCAATATATTTCCTTAATTTCAACGTCGACAGATTCAGAATAACTAAATATATTTTCTTGTTTTATTCTCCATGATCCCCATTCACCATTACCAAGTAGCGGTTTTAACAAATCCGTATATTTTTTATTTATGTAGAACGAATCCGTGGCAACTCTGACAGCGTAACGACGAAATCTATTTATCATAGACAGTAGATTTATCGAAACGTAGGCTAGCATTGAAGATCTTAAATGAGTAAACTGCGGTGAGTCGCCATCAATATAGCTTACAATTGTACCAAGTTTGGTTCCGTCTGATAAATAAGCATTACTTCGATTTATAAATGTGTTTTTTCCGTTGTATCAGCGATTATAAAATCGAGTTTTCAGTATCGTCCATAATTAATCTTGTACAGTGTCGTTTATGGTCGTATGATCCTCCTTGAGTAAATTTACCGATTATCTTTCTACCAAGATCTTTTCCAAGTTTCTCATCGTGCTCGTCCCTGCATTTACGTATATTATTAGTAATTTTAATAATGTCATCTTCATTGAGATCAGGAAATTCTTTCCTGACATCATCAATACTAAATCTATCCGGTTTTGGTAACCAAAATTGCTTCTGTGACCGATAAGATATAATTGCTTCACTCACCTGTAATGATATTAAAATTCCAACATCAAGCATATATCGTAATAGTACTATTGGAACCCAACATTTTTCTGAAAAATGTCTTCCAAACCAAGCATTAGTAATCGGATGGAGATTTTCTGTAAACTCGAATGATTCTATATATGCGAATCCGGTTAAGTCAAAATCTGGTAAGGGTCCGTTCATCTCAACTCTGGTCATCTCGTGTGATGGATGTCCAAATCTCTTAAAGTATCTAGAACATTCTCCGTATCCAAGCAAACTTCCAGGATAACTCGCTACCATATCAACGGAGATAACGTAGTTATACTTGTATTTAGTATTCCATAATCCACCGTGTCCATATTCTATACAACTTTTCTGGACATCTTCAAGAAATTCCAATCGTGTCGGTTTCCATAAATTTTTCTCTTGAGCAAAGTGAGCAGCGACTGATGGAACGGTAAAACAATTATTCAGTAATTGTCTAACTTTGACATCGTCAGAAGTATATTTCAGCGCAAGATTTTTCATTTCTACATGAAGAGATTCTGCACGATAAATATCCCCACCAGGCCATACAAACTGATCATAATGATCATATTCTGAACTTTGAAATAACCAAACAGATACAGGGTCACTTTTACTGATATTCCTGATAAAATCAAATATATGACCATCATAAAATTTAACCGTTCCGTCTCGTGGAAATATTGTTACTGCCATAGTCCATGCATGCGCATTATGATCCATAATATCTATCGAAGCTCCTCTTGATTCATATTTTGATTTATATAAAATCTCTCCGGTTAACGTCTTCACTGTTATTGGAAATTTTAATATCTTTTCCAGCTCAGCAACATCTTTAATAGATGCTCCAGTATCTTTAACTGCTTCTGCCCATGCATTTATTTTTTTACGTCGTAAATTTGTTAAACCATTACCACGTATATCGTTTGTGCAATGTTCTGTAACTCGTTCAGCTACACAGTTTATTCTTGACTCTGACAGTCTCATCGGTTTGAGATCCCCAACGTCAGGTTTGTTATTCAGCGGATATATTGCATAGACAACCGCAGTCACAGGGTACCCTCGTTCATAATATGGTTTGTCAATATCAGTGAGTACTCCGGGCTTGGATTTATTACTCAAGAGAACAATATTATTTCCCGACTGTATGCGGACTGGATCACGCTTGTCACGAATAATCCAAGTATCGTCGTCTGTCCTTACAATAAATTTTATTAAAATAAAATATTTTTGAACATCAAGGTGGTTAATAATTTCTCTTCCTCGTTTGTCATTCATTATAGTATCGACAATATTTCCGATCCTGAATGTTGACCACACATGAGCCGCACCATCGTCATGAAATTCCTTCTTGGCTTCACGGATACGTTTGGTTATATCCTCATTTGTTAAAGTTAGATCTTGCATCGAAACACTAAATTTATATTCTGATAGTCTGTCAAGATCAAATCTAGTTCCCGCCGAGATTGCGGAAGGCTCAATGATGGATAATTCCATATTATAATTAAGACAAATATTTAAATTAAATTTTAGTATATATATATATATATATATATATATATATATATATATATATATATATATAATGATTCAAACAAAGAATCGATGTATTTGGCTCAAAATTGGATATACTTCTCCTTGTAACAAAGCATGCGTGAATGAATTCTGCTGCTACCATATGCAAAGCGTTAAAAATGGTAGTCTAGGACCGAAACCGTGTGTGCAATGTGGTGTTGGAGTCAGAGGAAAAATTCAGTTATGTGTAAAATGCGGTGGTAAAAAATACAGAGAATTGAAACGATATTACGATAAAAAAAAATAATACTTTGACATTGTCAGGTAAATCTCCTATAAAAACCGTAGAAGATTATGTGGTCAGATTTCAAAACAATGATTTAAACAAATAATATTATTATATAAATGGAGCAAAAAGAATTTGTAACGCATCCCATAATTAAAAATTATGAGGCGTCTCGAGATGGTGTAATCAGAAACTCCTGATTAAAAAACCCAGTCGGTAGTCTTGATAAATTTGGTTATTTTGTATTTAATACCAGTGGAAATAAACATTATTTCTCACATAGATTCATATTCGAATGTTTTCATGGGATCATTAAAGATGGATTTGTAATTGATCATATTGATGGAAATCCCAAAAATAATCATTTATTTAACCTGCAAGCTATTACACAGTCAGAATTCTGCACGTGGAAATACTGGAATGTGTAAAGTATTTAAAAAGAGAGCTATTAAATCCGTAAATGCAGAAACAGGCCAAGAAATAACTTTTCCATCAATAAGTGCAGCTGCCAGATATTTTTGCATCCACCCATATTCGGTACAACTTGTCGCAAATAAAACATACAAATCTGCATTTTCAATAAAATATAATCAGCGGATAATATTTGAATATGTCAGATAACTCTGTACTATTAACTTAAAAAAACAAAATAAATAAATATTATTTTTTACTGTATATAGTTCGACTCTGTCAATTTTGCCAAGGGTTTTGTTTGGTCCCTGACTCTGTAAGGGGTCCACTTTCACTGTCGCTGATCTCAGCGTCACTTTCACTTTTGACAGAATCAAATAACATAATTTTTCTCAATTGCATTACACGATTGTCTACTATCTTTTTCTTTCGTACTCGTGAGACAATTCAGTTCTTATTTTTTCGATTGAACGTGCAAAAGGTGCAAATAGCTTCACCTGTGTGTCGTTTACCGTTGCCAAGGATTCTAACATAGACTAATAAATTAATTTCACGAATCTATAATTGGATGGCAATGTGAATTTATTCTCAAATTTTCGTTGTTGTAGTAATTCAAAGTCACACATAATTTTCTGAGGATCAAGATTATCAGATATTTTTATTCCGTCATGTTTCAATTTTTCAAAAGCAGAAATAATATCATTGATGTTTTCATAGTTCATTATATAATTAATATTTCTTTAAAATAAAAAATATTCACAAAACATATAATCACAACACAACCCCATATGAGCCCCTAGATTGCCAAACAACATTCTAGCAAGCTCAGGGGCATTCGAAATATATCCCCATGTGAACTCCTAGGTTGTCAAACAACATCCTAGAAAGCTCAGAGGATATTCGAAATTAGACGAAACACATTTATACAGACTCAACCCCCATGTGAACTCCTAGGTCGTCAAACAACATTATAGAAAGTTCAGAGGGTGATCCGTAATTTTTATTAACGACACAAACACAACACATAAACTTATCCTAATAAACATAAGATTGTATGATTATGATTTTGATTTTGATTTTGATTTTTTGCAGACAGCACAAACATAAACTTAACAACAAACATAAACTTATCCAAACTTATCCTAAACTTATCCTAACTTATCCTAACATATCCTAAACTTATCCTAACTTATCCTAAACTTATCCTAATTAACATATGATTGTATGATCATGATTATATATACATATGATTATGATCATGATTATATATACATATGATTGTATGATTATAATTATATATACATATGATTATGATCATGATTATATATACATATGATTGTATGATTATGATTATATATACATATGATTATGATTTTGATTATATTTTTGGACGGCACAAACATATGATAAGATGATTATGAATATATACAATGATGAGGACGGGGAATCCCCCCCATACACAAACCCCGGGGAGTGCAAAAGTATACCCACCACGTGGTGGTATGGTGGGAGAGTGTATTTTGTCTGTTATGGCTTTGATTCCCCTGACCCCCAATTATAAATAGCATCCGTCGCCGAATGCAAGATAATATATCTTTAGCATTTTTGGAGACTCGAACACACAGCGAGTCTACAGAAGTTGATCTGCGTGCAAACGCCTTAACACCTCGGCCACCGCATCTCTTATGAATATATAGTTAAATTTAAATATATAACTATTCGCACTGTCTCACATGTGATTACTCTGGACTAATAGAATAAAATCAGTTATTGTAGAACTGTAGCGTGGATTTACTTCAATTTTTCAAACATAATTCATAAAATAATCGCATATTACATTTTCTGTATGAATTATCGTTCGTTAGGTCAAAATACATGTGTTATAAGAGCTAAAAATAACTTTGATTTGTAATTCAACGCATTTGTATAAACCGACTTGAATTATAGGTTATCAGAGTCAAAAGATGCATCAATATCCCTCTCTGTTACAAATGTCTGCTTCACTAACAGCTAATTGCTTACAGAGAACAAATAAATCACTAAATAATTAACGAAAACAAAATATCTTCGTCGTCTGTAAATCAAACGTAGTAGTAAGGGAGATAGTCGTTTAATTTGCTCTGCAGAGAGAGAGAGAGAGTAGAGTTATCTCGCTTTATTACCTGTGCAATTACCTCAGACATGAAAAAATCAGTAAAAAAATAACTGCTCTATCTGCGTTTGAGAGGAAGTATACATTTTCTATAATAAATGTATAGATTCCGCAATTGTAGATAGAGGTTGCAGATTAACAAAATAAATATTTTTATCTTTGATTTTATGTCGGAGAATATAGAAGTATTTTATTTTATTACTCAAATATATTGTTATAAAAAATAAATAAATTTCAGAATCATTATTTTTTTCCTCTTAATTATAATATTTACTCAGACGTTCTATGAGCGTACATACAAATTAATATTTAGTTCTTCATTTCTTAGGTCAAAAATGTTTCCTCCTTGGTCGGTTAGTTTGAAATTTATTCTTGATAATAATGGATTATGTACACGTAAATAAACTGGGTTAATTGGCTCAGATACAATTAAAAATTCGGGCGGTGCTTGAAGTGTAAATGCATGTAATATATATCCTTGCTGGGCCTGGTTAGACTTTGAAAGATCTACTTGGTAACTACCATCAACTGCATCGCATATTAGACTGACTGCGATTGTTGATGTTATATTAACAATATCAGGTGAGATATGGCGTCCTCCACCGTATGGATGATTATTATGTTTAAGAATGGTTGGTGGCGGGATTAATTTTCTCCATGAATCACGTATTCTTTTAAAATGTTCATCAATAAGATCATTAACTGATTTCTTTTGCTCTTCAGAGTTAAATCCCGGAATTACAAATGTTGGTAGCTGTTCTTCTGTAATTCCATAATGTTTAAGAAACACTGTTGTAAATAAACGTTTATAACTTACACGTTGAATTGGGCTGTCTTCATTAACTATGTAAGTATTAAAAAATCTATCTGCCGGTGCGTTTAATGTTTTTTCTCTGTCAACGATAGCCTTATTTACATATTCTAAGTCTGACGCAACTTGATTCAAATGTTGTATTGTTTCAATTATTTGATTTTTTAAAAGTGTTGATGCTGGAAAATAAATTTCTTAGATCATTCAGTACACGTTCATGTTCAGATTTAATTGGTCTTGATTCTGAGTTAATTTCTTCAACATTAATTGTTGATATTCTTGTTGTACCTTTCTTACCTTGAATGAAATCTATAAAATGAGTATAATGTGTATAACCACGATAAGCATTCGGATTCTCTATAAATGGATAAGTTTTTCGATGTTCTGGAAGTTTTATAAATTTTTTAACATCTATAACGAAATCAGATCGTTGTGGTTCTGGTGGGCCTTTATAAACCTGTGCAACTTCAGGCCAACCTAATACTGTTCTGATCGAACTTTGATAAATATCTACAGCATAATCAGGAGAATTTATTTCAATCGCCGCTGATAATGTTGGTTCGTAAACAGTAATAGCTATTTTTGATTCTCTTCCTGTAATAGATTTAATTCTACGTTGAAACTCATCGTTGATCTGTTCTATTTGATTACTGCCCGTTGGAATACTAACTACTTGCCAATCAGGAGTTCCATCAGGCTTATTCTTATTAGCAAATACTAATGAATTATTTGATTGTAGTCCACCGAATGGTTTTGATCTAATATTTGGCCAGCTATGATAAACTCGTAATTGTGCTAATGCTATTTCTTTCGCTGGAATTGCGGTTGGAAAGTTAACGCTAAACTCAGGATTGGTCTAACTTAATGATATCATAGTAGTTTTTGATGGTGCTGTATTAGTGACGACCTGTTGAAGTAATTCTCTCGACGCTGTCGAGGACTCAGACATTATTATTATTGTTATTATTTAATTCTCCATTTTTTCGCCTTGGTTGTTGTGAGTGACTTTGTCACCAAAATCGCTAGCGATTCTGAATGCTTCATCATAGGTTTTCATTATCGTTGCGAACTCCTCATCAGATATTTTACCATCACTGATGTACAACGAAATATATGACGATAATTTAGAATAGGCTGTTGTTGCTGTATGTAATTTTATTATATACTCGAGCAATTTATCATTTGTACATGTAGCTATCTTCTTAGCTATAATACTGAGAACGCCTGCGATAGTCGTTGAAGTTGAAACGACAATTGTTACAACTGCAGGCGCTGTTATTGTTATTGTTGATAATAATAATCCGGCCCCAGCAACAAGAGCAGAAACTGAGTAAACAATTATATCAATGACAACCATACGTCTGCGATATTTTTTTACTTTTACTGTATAATCGTCGATTATATTTTTTAATTCAATCTGTCACTCACATATTTGATTATATCTGTGATGTTGAACGTCGATGTAGGACTGGAGTCCTTGGTTTTGATCCATTATACAATGACGTTAAGTAATTAATTAAGGAGTTTCAGCTACGAATTCCAGACACCACCAGTAACGTCTCGGGGGCATTTCCGTTGACGTGAACGTAAATGTTTCTTTGATGTTCTTATTTAACATCACCAGTAGAGGATTATGATATATATTCGGTGATGATGAAGTGGCCGCAGTAATTTCCAAACCGTACATGGACAGCCTGTATAACCCAGTTACTTCTGCGGTATGTCCGAGAGTGTTATTTTGTGGTGTCCATGTTGATGATCCCGATGCTACTGTGTACACGATATTTTTAATTTGTCCGTGTGGAATTTTAATTAGATTAGCTTTTTGAACAATATTAGGTATTCCACTGACAAGGTCGTTGAGTTTCGTGTTAACGTCGGCGAGTTTTATGTCAACGGTTGGTTGTTCCCCAAAAAATTCTTTAATGGTTTTGTTTATGTTTCTACGAAAATTTAAAAACGTTTCTACATGTCTAGAAAAAGTATTTTTGAGTGTAGTCATTTCCTCACCGATTGTTTTTAACGAAGTTGTTACTGGAATTTCCTTATCATCGACGTACTTCTTCGTTGCAGCATCAAAATCTAATTCTGGTGTTCTTAGATTATTAATACCATTGTTATTCATATTGAGAAATGCACGCATTATACCGCCGTTGGCTAATACTTACTTAGATTCTTGATCATCGACATATTTTTTTGTTGCGGCGTCTGTATCTGCGGCTGGGTTTCCAAGGTCTATACTTTTATTTTGATTCATGATAATGTGATCAGTGAATGAATCGCCAGCTTTTTTGATATAATCGTTGACTGACGTACCGGAATCTTGTATTTTACCCTGATCAGTAAAAGTAACGATATTATTAACAACCGCGGTAGGAATTCGTATGAGTACATCTGGCAGTTGTATATTACTTGTCTTTAATCGTCCTTGTTTATCCTGAAAAACAACGACTTCATTTTGATCCACACTTGTAATGTTTAATAAATCATCGATTTCATTTCTGAGCTGGTCAAGAGTTGCATATTTAGATAAATCACCTTGCTGCTTAGCTTTACCACGAGAAGATCTTCCGTAAATATCTACCATTATATTTATTAATGTCTGTTTAAATGTGACGTCGTAGTATATTCATGCACAACTTTATGAGGTGGTTTTGTTGATTTTGATACAGCATCAAGTACAACGAGTACTTCACGACCACATATTGGTGGATCAGTTATTTTTTGTGTTGGTAATGTTGAATGCCAGATTGGAGTACTTTGCATGCTGCTAACATATTGTAAAAATTCTTTTGGTGGCGCTAGTCCATATGAATCGAAATAAATAATTCCTCGTGGATCAATTGCATACGTAACCCAGTGAGTGCCTGGGCCAGAGTTTTTATCGAGATTAATAATACCAGTTTCAATATTGTTTGGTTGTTTTGGTAATTGATCACGCATAAAAACACCTCTGAAGTTTTTTATTTCTAATTTTTTAGCAGCATCAAATAAATCAAAATTGGACATGGGCAGAATCAATGAACTGTCCCGGGAAGTCTTAGACCCTTTCCCTACCATGAATATGGGGTTCCTGGCAATCTTAGACCCTTCCCCTTTTTTTTGTAAGATTTTATTCCCTGACCGTTGCTTTCTTTAATGCCATTCCAGCAGCGGTTCCAACAGCGCCTAATGCAGCTGCTTTTGCAACAGCTGGGGCTGCAGCGGCTATTAATGCTGGTATAGCTGCAAGAAGTGGAAATATGCCACCAGTCTTAGCGATATCTTTAATGGCACCCGCAGAAAGATTAAGTTTGACACCTTTATTTGATTTTTTGGCTTCATTGAAGTTTCTGAACTGACGCTCGGTCAGTGATAATTTATTTGAACCACTCATTTCTTTTTTTAGCGATAGTTTTATTCCACAGTTATTTTTTGATGCTGACTGTAGCCTTTTAATCTGACCAGGAGTCAGACTAACACTAACGTTATTTTATGACATTATAATATTATGAGCGATCTAATTACATGTTTTCTACCGGAGCATCACCGATTCTCATTCGTCCACCAACACCTTCAAGTAACATTGATTTATCGCTGAGTATAACGGCTATTGCTCTGTAATTAGGAATATCTATAATATTTCTATCAACATGAGCTCGAAAATGTATATCAACTACTGATTGTCTGGTTAAATCTAAATGTTCTAGTGAAAAGTAATAAATTGGATATAAGGTTGTAAAATCCAACTGTGATATTTGTAAACCAGTATCAACATTTTGATCACGGCCCATGAACGTCATCAGACGATGATATGCACGTGCTACATGATTTTGATTGAAATTCAGTAATATATCCTCGGATGGTTCTTGATGTCCATTTATCCTTAAGGAAACCTCGGAAACACCAAGTCTGTCAAATATCATAATACTACGCGTTTGATTATTTAATCGTGTATTATCCTGAAGCGCAATGAATATATGTCGTGGTGCGGCTATTCCCTGTTGAGAAGCTATTTGCCATGTAAATAAACCATTAATTGCACTCTGAACAGCATCTGTGGTCATTGTTAACCATGACAACATTGATTTACCACCTTGACCCATAAAAGAGAGTAGACGATCTTCTTCAGTTATTGATGGAGTCATTACTGGCATCCATAATGAAAGTTTTGTCAGTATTACTTTACCATGAGGTGCCGCAGTTGCAGCTGGATCAGCTCCTTCAACATGCCATATTGCATCATTGTCCGTGGCTTTTCTTATAAGTACAACTGTGTGCTTAGCTCCAAAAATAACTTTTCTGACATTTCTGCAGAATCCAAAAATATGTGATAATGGAATTGCGCATGAAAACATTCTATCTTTCAGCATTGCTTTACGTGATGCAAATCCTAAGTTGAAATTTGTGTTCATTGATATTACTGCGGGAGTTTCTGCGTCTCCTGCGGCATTTCTTACATTACCAATAGTTACGTTTTTGTGATTTGGATGATTAGAAGTGTCCTTGGTAAGCATCACTGATGGACCAGCTGATCTTGAATAATCGTCGCTATATCTTGCAAGGCCAAGTATTGTCGTGCCAACATCAACATCCTTCTGAACAGATTCAGTATTTTTTCCATCAATCATATACGTGGCACTGTCAAACAAGGCCATGATACCGTTATTGACAAAACCAAAACCAACATCGTTATCGTATTCAGTATTATCTACTTTAAAAATTTTACCTTCTACTTCAATAAATGCTTCAGCAGGTAAGAAATACCTACTTGTATCTTGAACTTGAAGTTCGATTCTCCCATGCTGATCTGGAATTCGTGCGTCATAAGAATAATATTGATAATCACGCACAGACTCATCTTTGAGTACTGATAGTCCATGTCGAATGCGGGATCAGATACACGTTTGAACATCTTTATTATATTTGCTATCGTCTAACACGAAGACCACTTCGGGAAGTGAGACCACTTCCTGCTACCAGACTAGCGGTTATATTTTTTTCTTTTTCTGATAATGGTACATCAGCCAACTCTGCTAGTTTTTGATTAGCAGCTTGATTTATTATTTTACTAATATTTGCAGGCGTTACTTCAGTGCTGGACAGTTTCACCGGTGGCTGAGGTTTTCGTCTTATTAATCGTGCTAGTCTATCCTTGATTGCTGAGAATGCTTTACTAGTAACATCACCAACAGCACCAATACCTTTTTCACGAACAACATCAATAGCTTTCATTCCCAGTTGCCTTGCAATCGGTATTGCTTTTGGGGCTATTCTTCTAAATAGACCCTGAACAACATCACCTAGTCCATCTCCGTAGGTCATTTCGTATACTGGTAATCGTGAATTTATTACCCTGACCATGGTTGATCCACGTTGAGTATTATATACGATCATTTTATTATAGTAACTGTATTTAATTACATACTCAATCCAGTGACTTAGTCACTGTATTAGTCATCGGCGATTTCATTAATGAGAGACCGATACACATTAATATCCATGATACCACCTGTAAATAATCGTTTACAAATATCAGCCGCTTCATTAATTATTTCTGGAGAATTATTACCAGCTAGTTTTCCTCCAATGAGTATTTCTCGTCGTTCAACATCAACAAGGACGTTATTAGGACAAGTAATAAAACCGCTTCCTTGATTAGTAAATCCACTTCCAGTTTTAGGTACAGGATCATCATCATCAGACAAATAATATTTTTCTCTCAAATATTCAGGTAATAATTTTCTTAATTTTTTTTATTCTTCATACATTCCCTTATCCTCCGCTTCCCATACTTCCGCCAATTTATATGAGTCATCAAGTATTCCTTGTTCGCTTAATTTTATTACTTCTTTACCTATTATTTTTGATCGTCCAGATAATCCTTCACGTAATTTATCTCTCAATGTTGATAATCTTACTGAATCTCGAAACGTTGGTCTTCTAGATATTTCTTCATATCTACTTCGTAATCCAATAATAGGTGAAACCGGTTTTTCTGGCGATGTAGGAGTTATTTCTTCACGTGATGGTGATTTTGGTGATGGTGATTTTGGTGGTTGTTGTTTTGGTGATGGTGGTTTTGGTGATGGTGATAATGGTGGTGGTAATTTTAATGTTGTTTGAGAATCTGGCTGTGATTCCAGTGTTGTTTGAGGAACTAGCTGTGCTCTTTTTGTATATTTTCGTTTTGGTCTTGCTGCTGCTTCTTGTTTTGCTTTATTTCTTTCTTGTTTTTCTTGTCTTTTCTGTTCTTCAATTTGTTTTCTTTCTTCTCTTCTTTATTGGATTAAATTATCAATTTCATTAACATAAATTTTATATAATGAATCATCAGCTCTAGTTTGTTCAACATTAAAACGTATACGATATAATACTTTTTGCCACTGTTCACGAGTTTTAATATCCTTAGCGTGTTCAGGTTTCATTAATTTATTTCTTTGTCCAAAACTATCCACAGCGAACTCAGATAATTGTTGCATGTTTTTAATGTCATTCTTAATTGCTTCAACAGTTTCTTCATTAAATTTATTTAACAGTTCAGCATTACTACTTATTGCAATACTCTTTTGTTTAGGAGCTGGTGGTGCTTCAGCGACTGCAGGTTGAGCAGCAGCTATATCAGCTGGAAGTCCCCGTAAAATCCTTTTTGTTTGTTTTGTTCTTTCTGCTATTTTTCCAGTTGCTTCAGCGGTCTTCTCTAAAGCAGGAAGTAGACCTTTAGTTGTTTCTGTGATAGGTTTGAATAATTGTTTTGTATCCTCTACAAATGCAACTTGAGATTCTTGACGTGATTGTAGTTGTTGCTTGACAGAATCACGGACAGGTAAATATTTTTTAATTGCCTCTAGTCGCTCTCGAGCTAATTTAGCTGAGTGTGGTTCTCCAATCATTATTGATAATATTTATAATGGCTGTTTAATTTATAGCAGCAGGGAAGGTGAACGACAAAAATTGAGTGACCCGGCAAGTAAACGAGTCGCATAAAAATTTGAAGAAAAATAAATACGTCAACGATGGAATAACAAAAATGAGCTAACCCAAACGATTTATTATCCGTTTTCAACTGTATGGAAATAATCTCGGTTAGAGGCTTCAGTTTAACGTTATTGACATTGTTTTTTCAGCCTTCGTAGGAACCTTTTTTTTCGTAAATAAGGTCTCCAGCAAATGGTCTGTTCACCTTCCCTACTGCTCAAACAAACAAAGGAGGAAAAACGAAAAAGTAAAATAAAAATAAATAAAGCATCGCACAGGACAGAATAAATGCTAAAATTTTCCTACACTCTATGGGCAAATTTAATATCAGAAGCCATGTACGCTTGCTATACGGTAACCTGGACCTTTTGGAAAATCATTCACTTGCATCGTTTCACGCTATTATGGTGTTATTTTTGCTTTCACCTTTCATACCAGGTAGGAATATTTGGGACAGGGTCCACATAAAGACACGGGGAAAAACACGTGTCCTTAAACTATCAGATAAAACAATTAGCAAATCTTCAGCTCTAATGACCCTGTCAAAGTGGAGAATCCCAAACAGCTTATCAGATAACGAACATTCCAAAATCGTGCTGACACCTCTGATCAAACAGCTACATATACATATTTATATACAGTATATACACGCATATAGGTAGTGTCCAACTGCAATCAGCATAGGGACTGATCAGCGATCACACAATGCGCCGGCAGTTTAGAGTCTATGTTGTGTGTCCTACTGATTAATCCTAACAATTTTCATAAAATTTTTAGCACATAGGTAATAGTCGCATACAAATCTCTATAATGATTTTTGCCATTAAGAAAATGCTATAATTTTAGAAGAAAGTGTTCCTAATAAACGGGCAGAGCAGTATCCAATTATTTTAAAGTCATACGTTTAGTTTTATGGTGACTTTTTGATGCTTGTCGCTTAAAGAGTACTGGTAATAAAAATACAAGACACTACATTTGTATTATTTTGCACCATTTTATAATATTAAACTATATGTTTGTGTGGAAATATTATACAAGCCTAAATCTTGCGCAAGCTACATGCTATCTCACCTGGATTGGAATAAACACGTGTGTGTTTGTTTTGTTTGAATCGCTCTAAAGTCAGCAAAACATAGCCATGGAAAATATTTAATATCATAATTTTTTGAGAAACATTTTCCGTGATCCGTTTAATATAAACCAAACATTGACTTTACTAGAATAACATCTAAAGATTGCTTGAACCAATTTTAATCAAACGTGGTACGTTTTCTCCTTTGGACGTGCTCTTCCAAAATTATGCCACGTTGGCCCTGTTAGTAATTGTGTGGTTTTCAAAGCAGCCAGATGAAGAATAATGCTTGACTTTTCCTCATTGTAACGGTGACATGGAGGCCTGAGACAGAGGAACAAAAAACCCTGCGATTGAGAAAAGAATTAAAACTGTAAGATGCGCCAGTTCCATTTTTATTCGCACAAGGCACAATGTCGGAACTAGTGGTTAGAGCGTCTGCCTCGGATGCGGGAGGTCGCGGGTTCGAACCCCGGCCAAGTCATACCAAAGGCTTATAAAAATGCTACATATATCTGCGTCGCTAGGCGTTCAGCTATAAGAGGTTAGTGTTAGGACTGGTAAGAATTCAAGCATCTGAACAAATAAGTTACATCAAATGCCAGTGCGATTTAGCAGGCCAAATGTCTCCATAAGTAAACGGAAGCTTCACGGAACTTCTGTTTTCATGACAACGTCGTATAAACAAAATGGCAAAGAGGAAATAGAGAACCAACAATGCTTTTGTTAGACTGGAAACCCAACTGAAAATTATGAATAATATCGTTATTATCAACCCAATCTTTCCATCTCTCATTCAAAACAGTAGAAACAACTTGGAAAAATAGTCAATTAAAGTAATAACAACAATTTTCAATACCGTTAGGATGATTCTTTTTGGGAATAGGAACTATAATTCCCTTAGCCCAATCATCAGTTATAAACATTATTTGTTAACTTGTGATTTTAAAAACTCTTGTTAAAAAGAGAGATAAAATTCTGTGCAGCTTGTATACATTTCTGTTATCAATCCACGAAGCTCTGCACTTTTATTGGTTTTCAATTTTAGAAATTGCGTTTTGAATTTACACTAAAAATCTTTCTTAATATCTTCAGGTTCGATATTTTGATGAGTTTGGGGATCTAAGCTTGGGTCATTTTTGACAAAATCATGTTAGAAAGGATTATTTTCATGCCACAGTTGTATTACTATTATTTAAATTCAAATAACTAATTTGTTAACTGAAATCAAATATAGGTTGAAAAGACACACAGAATGTGATGACTCGTAAAGTGTTGATGTGCCAACAGTCTTTTTTGGATCACAATAATACAATCTAAGAATTAAATCCTTATTTGAAACTTCACCGTAAATTCAACTCTCTGTTTCCAAGAATATTATCAGAGCACTTTTGCGTCTCCAGAGAAGAAATAATTTTAACAGTTCCAAATCAAATACTATACACAACAATGATAATTTGATAGTATATAACTAAGTAAGTGGATAACATATAACTAGTCCCATGTTGAAGTCCCGTAGACCCCATCCCCCAAATGTTCAATCGTTTGAAGCTTTACACTTCAGATTCTTATTGTTCACATGTTAGCGTCCCGTTGACTCCGAAAGGTACCGGATAGTAATCGAAAAGCAATCTCTGGATTGTATATGCAGTGTGTTTGGGTTGTAATCAATGCCTGGGTGCTGTAGAGTACTAAAATAGTATCTGAACATTACATTTTCCTTATGTTTCCATAATTTTCTCAACATGGAAACGGCCTATAACAATCACAATGTCAACATTACCATTCTTGTTAGACCGTAGAAGTATAAACAATTTTAACCCCATAAACACTTTTGTCCCTATAATACTTATTCCGGTGTTAAACCAATGGAGAAATTCAACATATGATTCTCATACGTACCTATAGTGGCGCATATTGATGTAAACTCTGACAATGTTACTATTTAATACCAATTCAGGTCAGCCACTTGTAACAATGTTACTCTTTGTCCCCATAAACACCTTTGTCCCTATCACACCATTCCCATTTGAAACACATGGAGAAATTTAACATAGGATTTCTCGTTTGGCACCATAGAGGCCCTCGCATGTTAATATAGGATTTCCCATACGTACCTATACGGGTGCATGTTGAGGTCAATTCTAACAATGTTACTGTGTAACACCAAATCAGGTCAGCCACTTGTAACGATGTTGCTGTTTGTCCCCATAAATACCTTTGTCATTATATACACTTATGTCCCCATAATACCATTCCCATGTTAAACCTATGGAGACATTTGACACAGGATTTCTCGTATGACACCATACAGGCCTCAGCATGTTAACCTACTGTCTAATGTTAATTCGTTTATGACACCCAGTACAGTCATACAGCGCAAGCTTATGAAACTATAGCTGATGCATCATTTTGTTCTGAATCATATTCAATCAATCAATCAATTGGTAGTCTCTCGGGGGCCGAGGAAGACATGTTGTGCAGTCTCATCAACGATGGACGCGAGCAGCAGGAAGGGTGAACAGACCACTTGCCTGAGACATTAAAGTTTTTGTCTTAATAATGAAAACTTTTGTCTTAATAATGAAAACTTCTTTAATTGACCAGATTTTTTCTGATTTTTTCACGTACTGGTCACTACGCGTTGGTCATTCACCCTTCCTGCTGCTATGAATTAAACAGCCGGTATAAATATTATCAATAATGAGTATTGAAGAACCACACTCAGCTAAATTAGCTCGAGAGCGACTAGAGGCAATTAAAAAATATCTACCTGTTCGTGATTCTGTTAAGCAACAACTACAATCGCGTCAGGAATCTCAAGTGGAATTTACAGAAGGTACAGAAAAATTATTTAAGCCGATTGTTGAACCAACGAAGAAAATTGTTACAGCAACTGAGGCAACACAAAGAGCTCTTGCAACATTGCCTGCTGATATTGCTGGCCGTATTCAAGCAGCTCAACCACCACCACAACCACAAGCACCACAACCAGCGCCTAAAAGACCAAGAACTAATATAAAAGATAAATTCACGCCTGAAGGTATTGCTGCTATCAAGGACCCAAACCAAATACTTGATATTGCCGCGTATGGATATCATGAAAGAGAAAAATATGTAAAACAAGAATATACCAAATCTCTAAAACATGATCATTGGATCAAGGATGTATATCGCATCCTTGCTGATATTCCAAAAATTAAATCTAGTAAAGAAATTGACGATTTTAACAGATTTGGCATGGCTGTAAATAGATATGTAGAAGAGGTTGAACAAGGTAAACGATTACCACCACCACAATTTGAATTACCACCACCACAATTTGAATTATCACCGATATTAACACCGGTTTCTAAAATAGAACGAAAAGTACGAGATATACAACAACAAAAAGAAAAACTAATACAAAAAATACAAAAACCATTTGAGCAATCACTTCGTGATTACTCAGAATTACCATCATCACCACAACGATCACAACAATTACAACAAGAGCTACAACAACGAGAACAAGAACGACGAGAAACAATGAGACGATTGAGATCACCACGACAAACTGAGGAAGAATTTCAAGACGCTCCCGGCGCAACTGGAAGTGGTTAAGGAAGTGGTCTTATTACTTGTCCCAATAATATCCTTGCTGATGTTGATCGTTTAGAAATTCTCATCGGAGGAAAACGAGCTGGTAATAATTCCCCAGAAATCATTAATGAAGTAGCTGATATTTGTAAACGATTATTTACAGGTGGTATCATGGATATTAATGTATATCGGTCTCTTATTAATGAAATCGCCGACGATTATTACAGTGATTAGATACAATTAGTGATAAAAATAATTAATAATAACAATGATCGTGCATGGTACTCAACGTGGACCTACCATGGTCAGGGTAATAAACTCTCGATTACCTGTATACAGAGCAACCTACGGAGATGGACTAGGTGATGTTGTTCAGAGTCTGTTTACAAGAATAGCCCCAAAAGCAATACCGATTGCAAAGCAACTAGGAATGAAAGCTATTGATGTTGTTCGTGAAAAAGGTGTAAGCGCTGTTGGTAATATTGCTAGCAAAGCATTCTCAGCGATCAAAGATAGACTAACAAGATTAATACGCAGACCACAAGCGGTCCGATCTCAACCTGTGAAATTGCCCAGCACTGAAGTGATGCCCGCAAGCGTAGGTAAAATAATAAATCAAGCCGCTAATCAAAAACTAGCGGAGTTAGCTGATATCCCGATGTCTGAGAAGGAAAAAAATATAACCGCTAGTCTGATGGCAGGAAGTGGTCTTCGAATTAGACGAAGACGATAATAATAAAGATGTTCAAACGTATTTCTAACACCGCGTTTGACATAGACGCACCAGTTCTCAAAGATGAGTCTGTGCGCGATTATCAATATTATTCTTATGACGCCCGAATTCCAAATCAGCGTGGAAGAATCGAACTACAGGTTCAGGATACAAGTAGATATTTCTTACCCGCTGAAGCATTTATTGAAGTCGAAGGTGAAATTATAAATAACGCTAATCCTGCAGCGCCAGCACCATACGCCGCTGATGTTAGTGTCGACTTTGTTAATAATGGTATTATGGCGTTATTTGATAGCGCTACGTACATGATTGACGGAAAAAATATTGAATCAATTCAGAAAGAAGTCGACGTTGCTACGACAATACTAGGCCTTGCAAGATACAGCGACGATTATTCAAGATCAGCTGGTCCATCAATGATGTTTGCAAAGGATACAACTGATTCTCCAGAGTACAAACAATATGATATAAGACGACCAAGAAATTTTGCTAGAAACGCCGATGCGGATGTAGAAAATATGATTATTAATGTAGATACAGATTTCAACTTAGGATTTAGATCACGTCGAGCAATGTTGCGTGGTGTAAGAAGAGCATTTTCATGTGCAATTCCACTGTCACATATCTTTGGATTCTGTAGAGATGTCAGAAAGGTTATTTTTGGAGCCAAACACACAGTTGTACTAGTACGAAAAGGCACAGACGATGATGCAATCTGGCGATTCCCCGGTACTGATCCTGGTATAGTAATACTAACAAAATTTTCCTTGTGGATGCCAGTGATGACTCCGTCAATATCTGAAGAAGACCGGTTGTTATCTTTTATGAGTCAAGGCGGTAAATCAACGTTGTCATGGTTGACTATGACCACAGATGCTATCCAGAGTGCAATTGATGGTTTATTTACGTGGCAGATAGCTTCTCAGCAAGGTGTTTCTGCACCAAGACATATATTTATTGCGCTTCAAAATACTGCACGAATAAACGAACAAAATCTTAGTATTATGATATTTGACAATCTTGGTGTTTCTGAGGTTTCATTAAGGATAAATGGACACCAAGAACCATCCGAGGATATTTTGTTAAATTTCGATCAAAATCATGTAGCACGTGCATATCATCGATTAATGTCGTTCATGGGACGTGATCAAAATGTTGATACTGGTTTACAAATATCTCAGATTTTACAACGCTGTATCCGATTTATTACTTTTCACTAGAACATTTAGATTTAACAAGACAATCTGTTGTAGATATTCATCTTCGAGCTCGTGTTAATAGAGATGTTGTAAATATCCCTAATTACAGAGCAATAGCCGTTATACTCAGCGATAAATCGATGTTACTCGAAGGTGTTGGTGGACGAATGAGAGTTATTGATGCTCCAGTAGAAAACATGTAATTAGATAGCTCATAATATTATAAATGTCATATCATCACGTTAGTGTGAGTCTGACTCCTGGTCAGATTAAAAAGCTACAATCATCATCAAAAAATAATCGTGCGGTAAAAATATCATTAAAAAAAGAACAAATCGCGGGTGGTCCGAATAAGCTATCGCTGACTGAACGTCAGTATAATCACTTTAATAAAGCCAAGCGATTAAAGACTGGTGTACGACTTGATCTTTCCGCAGCGGTTATTAAAGACATCGCTAAAACGGGTGGTATATTTCCGCTTCTCGCAGCTATACCAGCATTAATAGCCGCTGCAGCCCCAGCTGTTGCAAAGGCAGCTGCGCTAGGTGCTGTTGGAACTGCTGCTGGAATGGCGTTAAAGAAAGCAACTGGACAAGGAATCAAAAAAAGGGAAGAGGTTTAAGATTACCAGGGACCCCACACTGGTACGGAAAGGGTCTAAGATTACCAGGGACAGTTTACTAACAACACCCATGTCCAATTTTGATTTACTTAATGCTGCTAAGCAATTAAAAATAAAAAATTTTAGAGGTGTTTTTATGCGCGATCAATTACCGAAACAACCAAACAATATTGAAACCGGTATTATTAATCTCAATAAAAATTCTGGCCTAGGCACGCACTGGGTAGGATATGCAATTGATCCACGTGGAATTATTTATTTTGATTCGTATGGATTAGCACCACCGAAAGAATTTCTTCATTACGTTAGCAATAATACTGCTCCAATCTGGTATTCAACGCTACCGACACAAAAAATAACTGATCCTCCAATATGCGGCCGTGAACCCCTCGCTATGCTTGATGCTGTATCAAAATCAACAGCACCGCCTCATAAAGTCGTACACGCGTTCACTACACTACGTCATAACACTTAAACTGATATCAGTAAATATAATGGTAGATATTTATGGAAGATCCTCAGGTAGAGCTCAGAAGGTCGATTTATCTAAATATGCAACCCTTGATCAGCTCAGAAATGAAATCGATGATTTATTAAATATAACAAGTGTGGATCAAAATGAAGTCGTCGTTTTTCAGGACAAACAAGGACGAGTAAAAACGAGTAATATACAACTACTAGATGTTCTTGTACGAATTCCAAATGCGGTTGTTAATAATGTCGTTACTTTCACTGATCAGGGTAAAATACAGGATTCCGGTAAATCGATTAACGACTATGTTAAGAAAACTGGTGATGTATTTACCGGTGACATTATTATGTCAAGAAGAAAAATTAAGTACGTGTCAGTGCGCGGTGGTATAATGCGTGCATTTCTCGACATGAATAATAATGGTATTAATAATCTCAGAACACCAGAAACAGATTTCGACGCTGCAACGAAGAAATACGTCGACGATAGGGAAATTCCAATAACTACTTCATTAACGACCATCAATGATGGAATTGCTGCATTTAGAACTGAATATAATAATCATGTACAAACATTTCTAAATTTTCGTAGAAATGTAAACAGAAATATTAACGAATTTTTTGGAACTCCACCAACTGTTATTATTAATCTCGCTGACATTAACGCAAGACTCAACGATATCATTAGTGGTATTCCTAACATTATTCAAAAAAACTAATCTCGTTAAAATTCCTCACAAGCAGATCATTAATATCGTGTACACAGTCGCATCAGGAAAAGCAACATGGTCGCAGGAAAATAACACTTTTAAACACACTGCAGAGGTTACTGGTGTATACAGATTATCTGTATTTAGTAGTGCAAAATTCACTATATTTACCACATTTCCATGGCGTCATTCAACCGATGATTTTTCTGGAATTGTGTCTATAGTGTTAAATAAAGATGTCGAGGAAACGTTTATGCTAATAGCGAATGATAAAAAATTAACCACAGCAGATTATTGGTGGTGTATTGAGTTTGTAGCTGAAACTCCCGAATTAGTTACTTAAATAAGTATAATGAATCAAGAATCATTTATCGACGTTCAACGTCACAGATACGCTCAAGTATGTGAGTGTCACACCAAACTAAAAAATATCATCGACGATTACACGATAAAGATAAAAAATATCGGCGTCGTATGGTCGTTATTGATATAATGGTATACTCGGTTTCTGCTGTTATTGCTGGAACTGGATTATTACTATCAACAATAACGATGACAGCGCCTGCAGTTGTAACAATTATAGTTTCAACGGCAACAACATGCGCAGGTATTTTCAGTATTATCTCTAAAAAAATATCTACGTGTACGAATGATAAACTAAACGAGTACGTGATGAAATTGCACACAGCAACAGCCGCATACACTAAATTATGCTCGTATATTTCAGCGTATCTCAGTGATGGTAAAATATCCGATGAGGAGTTCGTAACGATAATGAAAACCTACGATGAAGCATTCATAATCGCTAGTGACAATAACGGAAAGATGGAGAATTAAATAATAACGATAATAATAATGTCAGAGTCGCAATTACTTCAGCAGATCGTGGCTAATACAACGCCGTCAAAACTACTATGATATCATTAAGTTCAACCAATCCTGAATTTAGCGTTAATTTTCCAATCGCAATTCCAGCAAAGGAAATAGCATTAGCGCAATTACGAGTTTATTATAGTTGGCCTAATATTAGATCAAAACCGTTTGGTGGACAACAACCGAATAATTCACTGGTATTTGCGAATAAAAATAAACCGGATGGAACACCTGACTGGCAGGTTGTTGGAATTTCAACGGGCGGTTATCAAATAGAACAGATTAATGATGAATTCCAACGCAGAATTAAATCTATCACAGGGAAAGAATCTAAAATAGCGATCACTGTTTATGAACCAACACTTTCAGCGGCGATTGAAATAAATTCTCCTGATTATCTCGTAGATATTTATCAAAGTTCGATTAGATCCGTGTTAGGATGGCCTGAAGTTGCACCTGTTTATAATGGAGTTTCAGAACCAACTAAAAATGAGTTTAAAACGAGTGAAGAAAAGTTCATTAAAGATCCAGAATATCGAGATTTTCCATGGAGTTATATAAATTTTAAATTTGATCCAAACGATGATAGATATTACTTTACCGATTTTGACGGTAAAAGAATCCCCAAGACAGATAAATCAGTATTTAATGTCATCCAAGACCCCAAGACGCGGCGTTATATAGATATTGTTGATGAAAAATTTTTTAAAGATTTGTTAGATGCTTTTAAGCCTGAATACGATAAAACGTTTAATGATCTAAGAAATTTACTTACTTCATTATCACAACATTATGATGATAACGTAAAGCAGCAAATAATCGAGTTAATAAAAAACTTAAATGGGATGCTACTCGATTTGTACATCGCCAATCGAAGTATTATAAACATTGCTACAACACTCGGTAATCCTTTCTACACAGATCAAGGATCTAAACAAGTATTTCTTAATCATTATAAAATAACAGAAAAAGACTTACAAACACTCATTATACCAGAACTAAATAACGCTGAAATGAAGAAATCATTAAGTGATCTTATGGAAGAATATTATCCGGGAGTAATTGAATCGTGGAGAAAAATAGCCCCACCACCGGTTATACTAAAACACAATAACAATCCCTTTGGTGCCGGACGTCATATATCGCCAGGCATTGTAAATATAACAACAACAATTGCAGTCAATCTGGTATGTGATGTTATTGAAGGTAGCTATCAGGTAGATCTTTCTAAGTCTAGCCAGGCTCAGCAAGGGTACATATTATTCAGTTTTAGCCCGTTGGTTCCTCCCGGTTCGTTAATTGTATCAGAACCAATTAACCCCGTGTACCTGCGAGTTCATAATCCATTATTATCAAGAATACACTTTAAACTTACAGACCAAAATAATAGAATTCTGGACACGAGAAATGAAGTGCTAAATATAAACCTGTATGTGAAATCATAATACGTTATTATAACAAAAAAAAATATCCGGATGTTTATTCTTTTTGTTTACATAAAATCCGTGCAATCTATTATCTAGAAGACTTTGGCTGCATATTGATTATTCCATAACAGCTGTGCGTAAAGTTATTTTAAGAACCGCTATATAACTAAATCAATATCTGCTGTTACGGCCCACGCATAGACTCAGTGTTATATATATATTTTTTGGAAACTATAAAATCTCATTTTAGACAGAAATGATGTTTCAGTCCCTACGACAATCTTTTTTCGTTAATTATTTAGTGATCTATCTGTTTTCTGTAAGCCGCTGTTATTGAAGCAGCAAATATTTTATATATTACTTAAATTTAACTGTATTATTGATAAGAGAACGATGGCCGAAATGGTAAGACGGTTGGACGTAGATCGAAGCTCTACAGACTCTCGCGTGTTCGAGTCTCAAAAAATGCTAAAGATATTATCTTGCATTTGGCGACTGATGCTATTTAATTGGGGGAACCCGGAGTATTTCCTCGATATCCACAACAGACAAAATACACTCTCCTATCATACACCCTTGAGGGGTGTACCTTTTACACTCCCGGGGTTTTGTATGGGGGGAGAGTGTACAAAATCTGTTGGACGTAGACAAGATTCCCCCGTCATCATCATCTGTATATATTTCATAACCATACAATCATTAGGATAAGTTTATGTTTGTGCCGTCCAAAATCAAAATCATAAACCATCTGTATATATTTCATAACCATACAATCATTAGGATAAGTTTATGTTTGTGCCGTCCAAAATCAAAATCATAAAACATCTGTATATATTTCATAACCATACAATCATTAGGATAAGTTTATGTTTGTGCCGTCCAAAATCAAAATCATAAACCATCTGTATATATTTCATAACCATATATCACACACAAAACAGCTCCCTGACAAAAAAAAAGTCATGGGAGCTAATATTTATTTTTATATTAAATATAAAAATAAATATATATAATGAACCATGAAAACATTAATGATATTATTTCTGCGATTAAAAAACTAAAACATAACGGAATAAAAATATCTGATAATCTCGACCCTCAGAAAGTTATGTGCGATTTTGAATTACTGCAACAAAGAAAATTTGATAATAAATATACACTACCTTCAAACTACAGATTTATAAAATTAATTTATCAATCCATGCTTGAATCACTAGCTATGGTAAACGACAATCAGGTAAAGCTATTTGCACCTCTTGCACGTTCGATCGAAAATATTAAATCCAAACTGTCTCACGAGTACGAAAGAAAAAAGATCGTGGATAATCGTGTAATGCAATTAAGAAAGATTATGCTATCTGATTCTGTAAAAAATGATAATGACGCTGAGAGCAGCGACGATGAAGGTGGACCCCTGACAGAGTCAGTGACTGTAATTATGGCTAAACAAAACCCTTGGGAAAATTAACGTTTCAGTAGGTATCAAGTAATCATTTGGTAACATTAAAAATACGGTAGACTAAACGTATTGAAAATTTATTTTTTGTGTAAATCTTTTGGAAAAAGTAGACCTTGTAATTCCGTCTGCCACGTATTGTACCGATCGTGGTACTATGTCAAAATATTTGGCAGCAGTATTAATTGACTTAAACACAATTTCTTCACCATCTGCATTTACAGATTTAACAGATCTTGCAAATCGTGCGCCGCCAGTGTTTCCAAGCTTACAGTTTTCACTTTGCGTGATAATACGTAGATTTCCAAGTGAATTATCAAGCTTATCGCCGTTAATGTGGTCAACCACATATCCATCTTTGATTATTCCAAAAAAACACTCGTAGGTAAATCTATGTGAGTAATAATTTTTATTTCCTTTGGTATTAAACGCAAGATAACCTGTATTGGTAACACTACCTACTGGTTTTTTCAATCTGTAGTTTCTAATCACGCCATCTCGGGATGCTTCATAATTAGTAAGGATTGGATGTGACACAAACTCATTTTGTTCCATTTATATATAATACTATTTGTTTAAATCATTATTTTTTTTTGAAAATCTAGCCAAATAATCTTCTTCGGTTTTTATAGGAGAGTCAGCGTTATTTTTTTTGTCATAATATCGTTTCAACTCTCTGTACTTTTTACCACCGCATTGCGCGCACAATTGAGTTTTTCCTCGCACTCCAGCACTACACACAATACACGGTTTTGGTCCTAGACTTCCATTTCTGACACATTGCATATGATAACTACAGTATTCAGTCACGCATGTTCTGTTACACGGAGACGTATAACCGATTTTTAACCAGTGGCATTGATTTGGTTGAATCATATACAAAAGATTAATGTTCAATTAAATATATACTTGCCCTAATTATAATATGGAGGAATTATCCGTTATTGAACCTTCCCCTGCTAGATTCGATCTTGACAGATTATCAGAATATAAATTTAGTACTTCGATGCAGGATCTGGCATTAACGGATGAGGATGTAACCGAACGTATTCGTGAAGCAAAAAAGGAATTTCGTGACGATGGCGCAGTTCATGCATGGTCAACATTCAGAGTTGGAAATGTTACTAATATGATGAATGACAAATGAGGAAAAGTAATTATTAATCACCTTGATAATCAAACATATTTTATTTTAATAAAATTTATTGTAAATACAGAAGAAGATATTTGGATTATTCGTGATAAGCGTGATCCAGTCCGTGTGCAGTCCGGGAGTAATATTGTTCTTTTGAGTAATAAATCTAAGCCCGGAATACTAACTGGTGTTGACAAACCCTACTATATACAAAGTTATCCAGCAACTGCAGTTGTATATGGAATATTTCCGCTGAATGATAAACCTAATGTTGCGGATCTCAAACCGATGAAAATATCAAGAATAAACTGCGTAGCTGAACGAGTTACAGAACACTTTACAAACGCGATACGTGGTAATGGTTTAACTGATTTAAGACGTAAAAAAATGAACAAATGGGCAGAGTCCGTTAAAGATACCGGAGCGTCTATCAAAGATGTCGCTGAGCTAGAAAAGAAATTAAAATTTTTCCCAATAATAGTAAAAACGCTGACAGGAGAGATTTTATATAAATCGAAATATAAATCAAGAGGAGCTCCGATAGATATTATTGATCATAACGCACACGCATGGACCTCAGCAGTAACAATATTTCCACGAGATAGAACGGTTAAATTTTATAACGGTGACATCTTTGATTTTATTAAAAATATCAGCAAAAGCGACCCTGTATCCGTTTGGTTATTTCAGAGTTCGGAATATGATCATTACGATCAGTTTGTACGGCCTAATGGTGATATTTACCGTACAGAATCTCTTAATGTAGAAATGGAACATCTTGCGCAGCGCCTTTGGTGTGAATATACTTCAGACGATGTCAAAATTAGACAATTATTAAATAATTGTTTTACAGTTCCATCTGTAGCGGCTCATTTCGCTCAGGAAAAAAATTTATGGAAACCAACACGATCGGAATTCCTTGAAGATGTCAAGAAAAGCTGTGTAGAATATGGTCACGGTGGATTATGGAACACCAAATACAACCATAGTGATGTTATCTCGGTTGATATGGTAGCGTGTTATCCTGGGAGTTTTCTTGGATATGGAGTATGTTCTAAATACTTTAAGAGATTCGGACATCCTACACATGACATGACCAGGGTTGCGATAAACGGACATTTACCAGATTTTGACTTAACCGGATTTGCTCATGTAGAATTATTCGAGTTTGCAGAAAATCTCCATCCGATTACTTATGCTTGGTTTGGAAGACATTTTTCAGAAAAATGTTGGGTTCCGATAGTACTATTGCGGTATATGCTTGATGCTGGATTTTTAATATCGTTGAGAGTAACTGAAGCGATTATATCGTATAATTCACAGAAGCAAGTTTGGTTACCAGAACCGAACAGATTTAATATTGATGATACCAGAAAAGAATTCCCTGATATTGATGAAGATCATATTATTAAAATAAATAAATGCAGAAACGAGTACGATGAGAAATTTGCAAAAGATCTCGGTAGAAAGATAATCGGTAAATTTACTCAAGGTGGTTCATACGATTATAAACGACATTGTACAAGATTGATTATGGACGATGCTGAACTAGATTTTATAATCGCTGATACAACTGAGAAAAATACGTTTATAAACAGATGTAATGCTTATTTATCAGATGGAACGAAACTAGGTACCATTGTGAGTTATCTTGATAGCGAGTCACCGCAGTTTACTCATTTAAGATCTTCGATGTTGGCATATGTTTCTATAAATCTATTATCGATGATAAATAAATTTCCCCGTTACGCCGTCAGAGTCGCTACGGATTCATTTTATGTACATAAAAAATATAAAGATTTATTAAAACTCGGTAATGGTGAATGGGGGACATGGAGAATAAAACAAGAAAATATACTTAGTTATTCTGAATCTGCAGATGTTGAAATTGCGGAGACATATTACAAAAATAATAATCAAATATTAAAGTCATCTGCACCATCTGTGTACGATCCTGTATCTAAACATAAAACTGTTTATCTTAATGGGTGTGGTGGTTCAGGTAAAACAACTCGTGTAATTAATTTATTTATAAATAATACATCAGATATGATTGTTTTAACACCGACGCACAAACTTGCTAGAGAAATAAAGCAACGAGGAGTAAAATCGTGTACATATCACAGTTTCTTTAGATGGTGCGGAGACACGTGGACTCCATCGCGGATGGGTGAAAAATATATACATAAATATATTATATGGGACGAGATATGCACGGTGTCGTTAGAAACACTAAAAACATTTCTTGAATGGTTATTGACAAAGAATACTGCTGTGATTATGTGTGGCGATCATGGTCAACCACCACCCTTTGTTGGACAGTCTCCACATGAATGGCTAAAGAATAACGTAGATTATTATGAAGAAATAAATGATGACCATAGAGCTATTGATGAACCGCTGAAGGAATTTAAAAAATAATCAGACTTCAGCCAGACAGAGTACAATGTGAGATAATGCGAGGAGTAATTCCAGAGACTTCTATGAATGAATTTTGGACTTCATGGAATCCCGCTGATTTAATAGTCGCGAGTAGAAAGATAGTTCGTGATGAACTACAGGATAAATTATTTACGTTACATAAAGAAAAGTTTTCAGATCTACCTGTACCATTATGTTATCGCCTCCCAGATACTCGACGACAGAATATTGATGTTGAAATTCCTGGTGCCTTGGTTCCACCAAGGATACAGAATCTTGTCTTGAATGATATTATTTTAGTCGATATTAATGTCGTTGAGAATGCGCTGATTATGAATAAATCACCGTGGACGTTAGGATGCGCTATAACGATTCACTCGTCACAGGGATTAACTATAACTGATACTAAAATCTGGATTGTAGATGATCGGATCGAATGGTCAAATTTAGTCTATCTCGCCGTATCTCGAGTCAGGAGAATATCGCAACTGAGTAGAGTTATTGTAGATTACGTAATAACCGAAGAAATCGCTAACAATGTCGATATCAATAAAAAATTAGTCAGCTATAAAAAGTGTGACAAAAAAAAAATAATCGTGATTTTGATATTGATGTTGAATTTATTATAAAACTAAAACTACAGAATAATAATTGCGCAAGTTGCAACTGTAATATGTCATGGCAGTATTCGAATAATAATCCAAGACAATTTACCGTAGACAGAATTAATAGTGATCTCGGTCACACACGTGAAAATGTAATGCTGACCTGTCTTGAGTGTAATCGACGTCGAGGTTCTGGACGTTTACAAAATTGAACGTGGTGGTAATTGTGTATCTGCAGGAATTATTTGCAATTGTTCACGTACAAATCCACGTTGAGGGGCTGTAGAATCTAGTCTGTATATTGGAGGTCTACCAGTGGATCTTACCACGCTAGAATTTTATGTGTAGTCACGCTCCAGATAGGATCGGTTGCTCTTTTTTTACCACCTTCAAGTTCGCCGGGTTCATATAAATATCTAACTGTAACATTACCTAATACTGGTTGAGAGAAAGATTCACGTCGTTGTCCGTACCCATTGCTACGGGGTATATATTTTTTTTGATCGCATTAGAAGGTTTCATGGAAGTTGCACGAGTAATTTCATTATTCAACGCAGCTATCACACTCGGTAATCTTGCAACCCATTCACGAGATCGCTCACCGGACTTAAGTTCAGTAGATATTTCCTTTGCATATTGATATCCGAATAACCGCTCGGCAAGTGTTCTATTAAATCGTTCAACGATTGCCTGATCACGATGAATTTCAGTATGTCCTCGTCTGATTTTAACGTTACGTTTCTTCATCAACGATGATACTACTCCAAGAAATTCTTTACCGGGATCAACTTGTAATAACCGTGGCCATCGTAGACCACCACGTTGATAAATGCGTTCAAACGCAGATGCAACTTCAGATGTTGTCTTTGTTGATAATGGCTCCGCTTCTTTATATCTACTCGCAATGTCAACGACAGTCAATGCGTATTTGTACGTGCGTGATTTTCGTCCACGTGTTTTAATGGTATCGTGTGGTAAAAACAAAATATCTGCTTGATGAACTTCATTAGGGACACTAACATCAAAATGCGCGTAATGAATTCTTTTAGGTGGACTTAGGAAGATTTGCCATATTGCCTGTCGTGCTAACCATGATGCAGCAACATCACGTGAAACTTTTGCTGCTTCGGCGAGTTTACTAATCGCTGCCTTACCTCTCCAGAATCCTCTCGGGGAATAATAAACAGATTCCATTATGATAGTTATATAATTAATTGCCAGCCCCTAGCACCAGTTTACCTTTCATAGCAGTTTTTACTAGAAAACTAGCTAATTTTTCTCTGAGAGATTTATTAGGTATAGAATTTAACGCGTGAATCAATTTCACATCCGCAAGATGTCGGTGTTGCAAATCCTTACTTTTATACGCGACATCGTGAACGTGACACGCTTGATCGATCATATTTACTGGATACTCTCCTGGTTTTGGTTGATCTTGATCATCAAGTCGGATATCAAGACGAGTTCCAGGACCACAATAATTATATCCGGGTAAATGTTTCTCACCGGAATATTTAGCCCATGGAGTTCCTGGTAATTTTCCTAACGAAGCAGCGATATCACCCCCACCTGTCTTTGTTGCAATAAATTTATATTTCTTGGTACCACATTTCACACACTTGCCTGTAAGTGCACGTCTTTTATTTCTTGTTGTTATTGTCGTTAATTCAGTAGTATCGGTAGGTGCTCTGCATCGAACACAATATAGACTCATATTATTTATTATATGGATATAATTGACTTTTCTGCGACACGAAAACAAGAACCGGTAAAACACCATCCAGCGCTTCCGAATTCTATCAGAATGATTATAATAGGCCCATCTGGAAGTGGGAAGACGCAATTACTGCTTAATCTAATAATGCGATGGCTGAAGTGGGATAAATTATATTTAGTAGCGCCATCTGTAGATGATCAGCGATGTTACGAAGTACTTAAAGATTTTAATGAAAACGCAAAATCGTTACATGAAGACAATGTCATAGACTTTATTACTGATATTGATGAAGCGCCATCTGTAGATGATCTGGATGGATTCATTAATAATTCAGTAGTGTATGATGATGTTATGCTGGACAAACAATCAAATCCAGCTAGAATATTTTCACGAGGTAGACATAAAAATACAGACGTGATTTATGTTACACAGAGATATACACAAATTCCAAAAGTAATCAGAGACAACTGCAATATTTTGGTTGTGTTTAATGGCATAGATAATCATACACTGCAAAATATTTATTATACTTGGTGTTCAGGCGACATGGACATGAACAAATTTAAAAATTTCTTTTCAAAAGCACAAGCTGCTCCATTTGGTTTTGTAACGATAAATTTACACGATCCTAGGTCAAGATATCGCAAAGGACTTGATATAATTTTTGGATAAAAATCATAGCAGCAGGAAGGGTGAATGACCAACGCGTAGTGACCAGTACGTGAAAAAATCAGAAAAAATCTGGTCAATTAAAGAAGTTTTCATTATTAAGACAAAAGTTTTCATTATTAAGACAAAAACTTTAATGTCTCAGGCAAGTGGTCTGTTCACCCTTCCTGCTGCTACGCGTATGTGGCTCCGGAGTCCAAATTCCGATGAACACAGGCGGTTGCAGGTGGGGCATGGGACACCGGTACTTGGAGGTGGCTGAGACGCAGCTTTGTGACGTCTCTCACGGGCTGCAGCAAGACGCTGGCGGCGGTCAGCCTCGAAGGTGGAACTGGCTTTTCTGGTCAGGACTCGCCAGTGACTTCTATCTGAGGCAGCGAGCTCGAGCTGATGCGGTTGAAGGTCTGCCCATTTGATGTGCATCTTGAGGTTGTCTTTGTACCTCTTGTGAGGGCGGCCTTGGTTTCGGTTGCCTTGGACTAGCTCGCCAAAGAACAGTTGCTTTGGGATTCTGTTTTGATCCATGCGGATGACATGGCCGGTTCAACGAAGCTGGGCCTGGATCAGTTTGGCTTCGATGCTTGTTGTGTTTGCTCTATCAAGGACTTCCTGGTTGGGGATTCGGTCATGCCACTTGATCCTCATGATGACTCTCAGGGAGCGCTGGTGGAATTGTTCCAACCGACTGATGTGCCTTCGGTATACAGTCCACGTTTCACAGCCATACAAGAGAGACGTCAGGACAACTGCATTGTACACCTTCAACTTTGTTGACAAGTGTATATCCTTGTGCTGCAAGACCTTGGTTTGAAGTCGTCCGAGTGCTTGGCTGGCCTTTTGGATCCTCGCAGTGATTTCTTTGTCCAGGGAGCCATCATTGGATATTGTGCTGCCTAGGTATTTAAAGCTGTCCACATTCTTCAGCTGCGTGTCGCAAAGAGTGCTTCAGTGATGAGTCTTTCAAGCGTCTTGGTTTTAGCAGCTAGGCGTCTGAGATCAAACACTGATCCATCCAGGCGATATCTAATGTAGATACCAAGGTCAAGGTCATGGATGGCGTGGAGCAGTAGCTGCGTGAAGAAGAGGCTGAAGAACACCGAAGCGAGTACACAGCCCTGTTTGACACCATTAGATATGGGGAATTTCTCAGAGGGTTCACTGTCTGAGAGAATCTCTCCAGTCATGTCATCATGGAAAAGCTGGATGAGGTTGGTAAACTTCTGAGGACAACCAAGCTTCTTGAGTGTTACCCACAGTGTGTCTCTGTTGACTGTGTCGAATGCCTTCGTCAGGTCCACGAAGACGGCATACAGATTCATGTTCTGCTCAAGGCATTTCTCTTGGACTTGTCTTACTGCGAAGATCATGTCAGCAGTGCTACGGTCTGAGCGAAAACCACATTGAGACTCAGGTAGGTTATCTTCTGACACTGATGCGATAAGTCTGTTGAGAATGAGGCGAGCAAGTATTTTGCCAGCTATGGAGAGTAGGGAGATGCCTCTATAGTTATTGCAGTCCGCACGTGTGCCTTTATTCTTATAGATGGTTACAATTGATGCGTCGTGGAAGTCGTCTGGCATCTCCTCTTCCGTCCAGATGCTGGTTAGCACATCGTGGAATGCCTCTAGAGTCTGCTTCACTGAGAGCCTTGTACACCTCCGCTGGGATGCCATCCTTACCAGGTGCCCTGCCACAGTTCATTTGTTTAATGGCCGTCCTCAACTCCTCTATCGTTGGCGGAACATTCAGTTGGTCATGCGTTGGCTGTTGGGGTATTTGTTCAAGAGCAGAATGGCTAACCGATGAGGGCAGGTTTAGGAGCTGGCTAAAGTGCTCTTTCCATCTGTCCTTAATGCCAGCCTTGTCCTTTATTAGTGTACTGCCATCTGCAGCAAGCAAGGGGGCAGAACCAGACTTTGAAGGGCCGAAGATTGACTTGATGGCACTGTAGAACTCTTTGGAGTTGTTAGTGTCGGCATAGCGTTGCACTTCATTAGCTTTCCTTTCCCACCACTGGTCATGCATCTTGCGGATTTCTCTCTGAGCCTCAGCTTGATAGGATTTGAAGCGGTCTTTTTTGGGGATGGAGTTTGGGTCATTCTGCCAGTCCATGAATGCTTTATTTTTTCTGGCAAGCAGATCTTCAATGGCATCGTTGTTCTCGTCGAACCAGTCTTGATGGGTTCGCTTCTTGGGGCCCAGAGTCGCCATAGCTGTCTCTCTTATAAGGTCCCTGAGCTTGTTCCATTTCTCGGAGGCACTTCCATGTAAAGGTCCGTTGGTAGACATTTTTTCATCTAGGCTCTTCTGGAAATCAAGCTGGATGGAGGACTGCTGAAGTTTGACAATGTTGAAAGCTGTGCGCATATGCTTAGGGCGCCTTGGGTGATGTGGGGCAATGCGCAGTTTTAGGGTGGTTCGGACAAGTCTGTGGTCTGTCCAACATTCCGCTCCTCGCATGGCCTTGGTGATGAGGACATCCTGGGAATCGCGCTGACGGACTATTACATAGTCGATTAGGTGCCATTGGCGAGATCTGGGGTGCATCCAGGTGTTCTTGTGTTTGTTCGCCATTCTGAACATTGAGTTTGTGATAAGGAGGTCAAATTCTGCGCATTTGCTGAGTAACAGCAGGCCGTTGTTGTTCATCTTGCCGACACCGTGCTTGCCACGTACACCTTTCCATTGACCATAGTCACAACCATCACGGGCGTTGAAGTCTCCCAGTAGTATGATTTTGTCATCAGCTGGAATTGAGCATAGTACAGAGCTAAGGTCCGCATAGAACTGCTCGATGGTTTCCGCTGGGCTCGTGAGGGTAGGGACGTAGGCGCTGATGATTGTTGCGTGGCGTTTGTGGCTTACAGGTAGCCGCATTTTCATTAGCCTCTCATTAATACCAACAGGCAGGTCCGGAAGCTGCTTCAGAAGGCTTGATTTGATAGCCAGGCCGACTCCGTGTATCCTGTCTTCGTTTTGGGCTTTTCCTTTCCAGAAGAAGGTGTAGCCGCTTGCAAGCTCCATCAGAGAACCCTCCCCTGCAAACCTGGTTTCACTCAAGGCCGCAATATCGATACTGTAGCGTGAAAGCTCCTTAGCAATTAGGGCTGTTCTCCTGTAAGGTCTTGCTATGTTCTTTTTGTCCATAAGAGTACGGATGTTCCATGCTCCAATAATAAGTTTCTTTCTTTCTTGGTTTCGACCGCAGATGTGGATGATCTTGCCAGCCGCGGCAAGCTGGCCAGATTTTGAAGGGCACGCTATTTTTAGGCCACCTTTTCTAGGCCCCTCCCTATACAGGGTGAGCAGCGCTGTCCTAAAAAGGTCTGCTCAGTCGCCCTGGATGCTGCCGAACTGTTCCGCTGCCCTGGGTACAGAGCAGAGCGACCACTTGTCCAAGGGCCGCCTACGTGCAGGTCTCTGACTACAACTCCCAGTGGTCATCTCCACCTGTTGCTTCGCCAGTCGCCCATCGCCGTAGGACTTTGGTAGGTGATGATGAGTGTGATGATGATGGATGATGAGTGCACAACATAACCTGTGCGTGAATGGTCTGAATCATATTACAAGTTATTTAAATGCGTATAAAGCATGATACATTTATTATGATAGAAAATGTTTGACGGAATGCATCTAGTTTTCATGTACTTAACAAGAATAAGTAAATAATTTTAATAGCGATAGAGACGACAACAATGAATGTCTTGAATGCATGCCAGGAACATCTCTCTCTCTCTCTCTCTCTCTCTCTCTCTCTCTCTCTCTCTCTCTCTCACACACACACACACACACACACACACACACGTTCACAGGCGCGCGCGCACACACACAACAACAATTATCTACCATATACATTTCCTGCTCCCTGTCTTTATTCTTTGTTTTCCTGCTCCCTGTGTTTATTCTTTTCTTTTCTTAGCGAAGGTCTGTGGTCGTTTGGTTCTTTTTTTATTAAAAAAAAAATCAAAATAATAATAATAATCCAAACATACGTTATATTTATTGTTTAAATAGGTGACTGTATCAAAATTTGCTTGATACGCCAAGGTGTAGATAGGGTTACCATATCAGAACCTTGGCTAGCGAAAATGTACGAACAAGGGGTCGAGGATATTTTTCCTAATGTATATGTTTCTCTGCGAATGTACCTTTGTTTAATGGTCGCAAAGTGCATGAGAGCGTTCGTTCAATAAATTAACACTTACAAAGAATAATCTGTGATCAGCAATGCGGGATGAGCCGATAAAGACATTCACATTGATGTACAGCGAGAGTGAACTGATGTGTGTAAGAGATCAAGAGGTTAGTGTTAGTCTGGTCGGCCTGGTGTCAGGATAGTGTGATTGGATGGGGCATGATGTTGCATGTCTGCGGCATGATGCCCCAGTGCTAGACATCACTATAAACTGCCACACTACAGACATCGTAGCATATGACTGAAAAATTGAAAAGGCTACGTTAAAAATCTAACACACACACACACACACACACACACACACACACACACACACACACACACACACACACACACACACACACACACACACAAATCATCATCGTTCCAAACTTTGCCAGTGCTAAAATAAGAAAATATGGTGTTTGTTAGATATCTACATCCGCTTTGGATGCGGGAGGTCGTGGGTTCGATCCCCAGCCGAGTCATACCAAAGACTTACAAAAATGGTACTAACAGCTGCCTCGCTTGGCGCTCAGCATTAAGAGGTTAATATTAGGACTGTTCGGCCTGGTGTCAGGATAATGTGACTGGGTGGGACATCATGCTACATGTCTGCGGCTTGATGCCCCAGTGCTAGACATCACTATAAACTGCGACACTGCAGACATCGTAGCGATATGACTGAAAAATTGTTAAAGCTACGTTAAAATCCAACTACACACACACACACACACACACACACACACACACACACACACACACACACACACACACACACACACACACACACACACACACACACACACACACACACTGATATCTACATTGTAGACTACTTTTTAAAATATGTACTGAGATGTGCTCCAAAGAGAAATTAACCTACGTCTCTTAAAAAAGTGATAAACACGTTTCAATTCTTGTTTAGTTTATTAAAAGTGTATGACAGTTCGTGTTGAGAATGTCTGCAGTAATTTACACTATAGCGATAAGCGCATAATATTTCATATCTTAAAGGTATGTGCCACAAACTCCCCCAGCTTTGTTGGGGGTGGGTTGTAATGGATTTTGGTTATCGTTATCTAGAGGATGATCGCCGACGGTGTAATTGCCCGGATCGAGTAAATATCAATATAAAGTGTGAAACGTATAGGTGGAATAGATCGAGATCTGAGCAGATATATAAAACAGAATGACACGAGCCCCCGTACATGTAAAGACAATAAATTTTAGAAAAATTTATAAACAATTGTAATAATACATTACATTAGGAAGATACACTTTTTTTTTTAAACAAATCATTCAACGAATTTCAAACACAAATATACTTATACAAATAGCCGATCTGTTTTAAGTGATAGAATTAGTTCATCATCGAATCGAGTGAAAGATCGAAGTCAATGTCTGTACAGATTCATAACCTGATTGTTCTGGTTCAGTCCGAATTCACTGCGACTGTTTTTTAACTGCCCTGTGCCTGTACGTCTGGGTCCTTTCCACTTTTCCCTTCTCCAACTCTCTAGTGTCTCGCCGCTTTCGGCCCTTGAACTTTGTGTGGTTAGGTGGTTATGTAAGTACGTGATGCGTAGATACTTCAACAGGTAGATTCGTGTATACGTCACGTGGATACCTCGGTGAATACGTCACGTGGAGTTATTTCACCTTCCAAAAGTAAACAAAGTAGCAACCTAAATATTCTGTCAGGTATCATACTGGGAATAGATCATACTCCCCCTCTAGTTAATGTCAGATATAGTTCTATCGGAATTCAAACAGATACCAACGGCTATCTGGTCTAACTAAACACGGCAGACATAAACAAACCTAGTTTCCTAAGATTAACGTACTTCCTAATGGCTATTTCAACACTGGCTCACATTAACATCACCCCGAGACATCAGTTCCGGTCTCGTCTCAATTACACAAATGAATGAATGAAATTCCTTACATGGCTCAACTACGGTATTTATAGCGAATACACACATTCAAGTCTCTAGCATATACGAAATCTTACTACATGGTTTAACAACGTTAATTTCAGTCAATACGCACTCAAGTCTTTATCATACGCGAAATCATCTAAGTCGGAGAATTCCCACGGATTCTCGTAACTCAGATCAACTAAAGTAAGGCATGAAATTCTAGATACATATTTACCTATAACAATCGAGACTATACATTCAAACGATTCATCAACTTATATAAAGAATATTATTGTACGGATTCATATAGATGAACTCACACAGTTGTATTCATATCAAGAAAATTGATCTACGAATCTAACCAAATAAATTCATGCAAATATAAGCAAATAAATCAAACAAATCGTCATATTGATATCAATGACTTACGTGAGACTGACGCAAAATACCTTGTGTTTTCAAGCTTTCCCGCCAGAATTGTGTCCGCCGAGTTCTCCAGACTTCCGATCCCTTGGATGATTAATTACGAGTGAATTTCTTCTAAATTCGACCCAGAGTCTCTACATTTGTTTTTTCTTGCAGAAAAAAGTGTCGACTGACCAGGACCTTTGCGGCGGCTCATTAAAACTGAGAGTTTTCATGTGGAATCACGCCCCCTTATTCAGCGTAACCAATCCGAATTAAATATCTCTCCCGCCTTAACTAGGCGCTAACAATGTAGTCCGCCTGACAACCTCAGATTACCAAATACTGATTCCTGGAAAACTTCAAAACTGACAGCTTCCATACAGATCGGAAGTTGACCCCTGTCCCTTTCAGTTAAATAAACGAAGGTTTAATTAAGGATCACTGCTCTCATGACAGAGACATTACCAATCAGTGCTTTATGGCGATTTAAACACGCGCCGGTCCCCATAAATCTAATTAATCGTTCACCTGCCCAACTTAATGTGTTTTTCATAGATCGACAGAAATTTGCACCCTTACAGTATGTCTACATTTATTAGGTTGTATGGTTTTCTAATCAAATAGTGAACATGTTTCAAGGGAAACATTTTTGTTGTTGCAACTTTACTTGTTTAGAATTTGATTGATCAAAGTACATATAAACTTGATCAGACTGACTTTCTTAATAATATTAACCACTTACAAGTATCACTTTAATTAACGATGTATCTAACTATCGACTTAATTGTATGTTCCGGCCAAGTGGACATGGCCAAAAGCCTCTCCCGTTAATCTTAAGTGCCTCTGCCCCACCCAACCTCACCCCCAGTCTTAATCCCACAGTGAACTAATTTGTAGCTGAATATAGTTATGACGACCGTTCTAGCTCCGTCACTCAGTCAAGATTAAATGAAAGCAGCATCAATCGTTTGGTACAAAGATATGCCCGGGGGCACTCACTCGGAGAAATAATGAAAGAAATATTGCAGCCTAGGCTGGTCGAACGGGAAGAAAGCCAAAAAAAATCTGCAAAGAAGACAACACCGAGTGTGATCCATAGATCCACGTGACTTTGTGCAGCGAAACAGGGCACAAAATATACAAACAATAAATCAGTATCGTGATGTATCTTTAGAAAAACAAACAACCAAACAACAACAACAACAACAACACCCCCAAAACCACAAAACAAAACATGTAACTGAAGGTGCTGTCGAGACAGTGCTGGCGGCAAATGACAGTACGATAGAGAAAGTGGAATTCAACATGAGTTGTGGAATGGAAGTCATTCTTGCAACCATTGAAGGTATGAGGATGTCTGACAGTAAAAAGAAAAGTCTTGTAGCTAAGGATTTCAAACCAATGGGGAAATGATTAGATCATGCAAATACTCTTTTTGTCGTGGCATGTAAATTCATTTGTACGAGTTTTAAAACAATGCATAATATCAAATGAAAAAGATCAATAATTTATTTTCAATAATTAAACTTAATTATTAAATAAAATAATTAAAATCCTTGGCAATCGTCTTTATGTCAGGTTTGGCATTTATAGTACATGCACACATTCAGCCGAAACAGTATACGTTTTACTCGACGAAAGTTGGGGAGGGGGACTGATATGTGAATTTTTTTATTTTGAACCCTGTGAAAGATGTTTCAATGATATTATAGTTGGCTTTATCCAGCGAGCATGCTTACATTGGAAAGTATGTCAGAAACTGGTAGTTGCGTAGGTACATCAGACTGCATCTTATTATCATGTGTAAAAACGTGTTAAGTGCTATCAATGAGAAGGTAATTATCCTACATATAGATATCAGGTAGAGTTCGGTTAAAGGTAATTATTCTACTTGTCGATCTCAGAGTTCAGCAAAAGGTAATTATTCTACTTATCGATATCAGGTACAGTTCAGTAAAATGTAAGTATTTTTCTTATCGACATAAAGGTAGAGCTCAGTAAAATACAGCTCAAGTTTGCTTGCTTCTGTGTAAATAGGCTATCTCGTGGTTTCGGCGAATCCAATGTTTTCGACAGGGAATATACCCTCAGACCTCTTAATCCATCAAAGCAGTCCAAACATATAAAACGGGATGTGAACATACATTTGATGCTGCATTGAACATGTTTTCCTTTTATTTACATGTAGTTACCTAGACATTGATGCATACAGTATCAAAATTTTTATCACTGACATTATTCATTCAGTTTTCATATTTATATATTTACCCACCCACCCCAACAAACTCAATCTTGACGCAAAAATTCTTTCTTAATTATTTTTTTTAATATTCGTCTTGCAGTCAAATTGATTTATATAGTGTAACGAACAACATCTGTAAATGCAACAAGTGTTTATAATACGATTAAAAGGTAACATAGGATAGGTCCAATATATGCCTCAGTTTTCATCCAGTTTCTGTAGTACGTGTAAATAAGGATACAAATTCTTACAATTTTAAGATTGTATTGAGGAACATACGTGTTTTATTTATTATGGTATCATTACGAATTATTAGTTCATTCGATATGACAAAATTAAAGGGATGAAACAAGTACCATTCTATTTAACTTAAAGGGTTTGACAGCTATAGCGACAACCAAACCAGGAACAATAACTACAACAAAAAGTATTTCACGAAGATTCAAACAACAATGAATAATAATAATGATAACAATAACAACAATAACAATGAACACTCATCATGATTCGTAGCAGGTTAAACTTTTATTTTATTTTATTGTTTTAATCGTTACGTGATATTTTACATCTATTCACATATCATAGTATTTCTCGCATAACGTTTGACACAAATTGTTGTGCTGAGACTATAGTACCAGGGACATTTATATGAGCATGTACGAGTCCTTGTTGTTATATAGTAGGGATAAACTATGTATAAGTCCTTGTTGTTATATAGTAGGGATAAACTACGCCAGCCTCTTCTTTGGCAGATTATGACAAAATAAAGGATGTTTTGAAACCAATGAATGCATTATTAGAAGTAATTGTAGGAGCAGAACAAACGGGTCATTCTTTAGTCATTTGTGCAGTACAGAGTTTTATTGTATGTAGTCCACAGAACTGTGATTGTGAGAGGTGAGAAACGCGAACGGGAAGTCGTTGTTGCTTCCCCGCCTTGTCATCGAACGTTTCACGTAAAACGTCTAAAACTGACACGCTACGTTTGCTTGCCGGGCCATGTAATAGGTCCAGGAGATTAAAAGGTGAACAGCTGGGAGCCACCACAACCATGTAAGGGTTGAGACTCTGCCAAAACGGCTAAAGGTTTGTGTGTGTGTGATATGAATTTTTAACGTAGCTTTAACAATTTTTGAGTCATATCGCTACGATGTCTGCACTGTGGCAGTTTATAGTGCAACTACAGGTTAAGATGAGTGCAAAACAGAGTAAAGTTACGATTCTGACGGGACCAAGATGCAGGAATATGTCCTTGCTGATGTCTATGCACAAAGCGTCCTATCAAAAAGCAGGTAGACCTACACAATAGAGATTGTGGCAAGGTTTACAGACCGAAAAAAGGGCAAGGTGAAGTCTTGGTCCCAAACTATCCGAAAAGGCGGTATGTTGCTTAAAGAAAAGGACGCCAGCTGTTTCCTTGAACAGCGGGAGCCCGTTCTGAGCAACCCAAAATTGTTATCTATCTCTTTTTAGAGATGAACGAGCTAGAGTGTATGGATATCCGCGAATCTCTCGGGACTTCGTTTGTTATTGCTTTCTTAAGTTATGAAGGAAAAAAATCAGCTTAATTGGCAACTAAAGGAGCTACGCGAGGGCGACATAAACTAACCGTCTGTCTTTCCTCAGTGGGCGGAACAGTTGCTAGGGAACAGACAAGATTTCACCCAGCTGTTGCCTGTGTAGTGCTTTCATCAGGCCGATGCACAAGCAGGCCCTTAACCAATCTAATTAACATCACATCTCCACAGTCCCTTTTGAAGATTTGATGGAGACCAGCAAGAAGACGTGTTCTGTTCACGTTGTGCTTTACCAATCAAATCACAAGTTCCAAATTTGTTAAAGTAGTTCACGTCATTCGCAAAATATCGTTATTGACAACAACTCTCCTTAAAACAAATTTGAAAACCTGTCTCTGATAGACTACTAAGAATAAGTTGACTGGGAATTCCAAAGATAATAGAAACACGAACTTGTATTGGTGTCTGTTAGAGTT